>LPNX010679817.1:76698-99966 GCA_001517045.1 Pseudotsuga menziesii
AGATTATTTTAATTAATAAATTGATGAATAATGAAGCAAATCCAAAATCAATAAATCAATGGATTCTCAACCGATTTGACTGAAATCAATCAGATCTGGAGCAGATTGACTGGTTCTGACAAATCCTTGACTGAAGGAGGGGATCAAATCAGATCCAGAGTTGATCTATAGTGGTCTTCATGGGGAATTGCACCTTCCCTCTCTCCTCCACACGTGTGGACTCTCCTGGATGCTCTTTGGGCCGATGTGTCAGTGTATGGGTTGATGTGTCAACCAGATCAGGCCCCCGGTTGACAAGTAGGCTCAGTTTAGCCTCAGTTCTGCATTGATGAACTATCCATCAGCTGATTTCACTTGATTCCATGAGAAATTGCGCCCCCCCTGGGCTAGATGTCCTACAAATTGTATATATCCAGGCACAGCCTCCTCTTCCAAGCTAGTTAGAACTGGGATTGAGGTGCTGTTGCTCTTGTACTGTATTGTTTTTTCATTCTGGAATAAAGAAGCTTTGGAGGCAAGATCTATGGTGTAATTCTCTTCATGTGTGGATGTTGATTGTCAAATGCTTATGAGGTATAATCTGCTTTTGTTTATCATTGCTTTGCTAGTTAATTGTTGGCCTTGAAGGAGAGAGCTCCCTCCTGTTAGGGTAAGAGTTTATTCTAGTTTGATTTATGCTCTTACTGCTGCTTGTTCCATATCTATTGGATTTGTATGTATTTTAAGTTTAATTGCATGCTTTCTAATCATCTCTTTCGGCAGCACCTATGTTTTAACCATCTGTTTGTGCAAGGATTTTTAAGTTACAGATGATCTCGCTGGTAGAAGAGGTTGAGCTGGTTTGAATCTTCCTCATCTTCAGTATCTTACAAATGACATAGTCCCTTGGTGTTCCACCAAAGTAGAATCCAAAGCCCAACATTCCCGGGCTTCAAACACTCTTTCTCTCTCTTCCTCCTTTAAAAATTATTAAACTTTCCTCAAACTGATTACTTTAAGGTTTCTTTTTAAATATGATCTATCTCATCAAGAAAAATATACATAGATCTAATTATCAAGATCCCTTCAAATTTCTAGATCTTAGTTTCATTTTGCACATAAAGTTCAAATTCAAGAGATCTAGCTAAAATTGCCTTAGTTTTGCAAGTATTTTAGTGAAGAATTAATAGCTTGCTGTTAAGGTAGTTTATTTTGCTGTACAATAAATTAAATATTTTGAAATATCAGTGCTTTTTAATTGGATTCACAAACAGCAATTCAATATCCCAAGGAAAGCTTGCTTTCCTTGGTTCCTTTTTGTCGGTTTAGCTAGTTTAATTTCATTATTGTTTGAGATAAAGTAGGCTGACCCAAAGGTACTCTTAAAGTGCTTTGGGGAATTTTTTATTCTAACTTGCCCACTGTCATTTAGCAGGTCTGACAGATAATAAAGGAAGCTTCTGTCCAAAGTGGCTTTTGGAGCGCTCAAATCCCCCCAGGGGTCCTGCTTTTGTCATAAAATTTGTAAAACTTTTGTATAAATGTAAAGATCTTGGTTTCAGCCTGTATAAGGACCAAGAAGGTTCTGAATTATCATTCCTTTGACATTGTAACCGCTGTAATAAAATCACTCTTTGAATTGGCTCTTTCGAGCCCATTCCCCATCCCCCTTGGGGGGATTCGCGTCGGTGCCTTTTTTCGTCTTTTTTTTTGCTTATCTCTTTTCTGCTAGAATTGATCTGAATTGCAGGGTAGTATACTTGATCTTTTTGTTAATTCCATATTCCATATCTTATACTTTCAAAGTAATCATAATACTTACCCCACGATTTCCCGAGTGACCCGAAAGGGGAAAGAGATTCGTGGTAGAATTAATCAGAAAACCAGATTTGTGTAATTGTTTTATTTCTCATATTTTGTTTATCATCAAATTTTAAAATCAACCCCTCCTTGATTCCCCGATTGAGATCCACTTGGATCGAAAGAGGTTCTTGGAGGCTTTTCTTTTAAACAAGAACACACTGCTTAAAACTCATTAAAATTTACAAGACTCTAGTGTGTATGCTCTGCACTTGGCTGCGGTTCGTCCAAACAATCAAGCTGTATCAAAAGCACTTGGGTGACTAGCATAATTAGGACTCACCTTCCCCAATTGACAAACCATCAGGATGAAATCCAACACCTCGATCAAACCTTTACAGTGGCAAAATACCCAAAGGAAGCGGGAACTTCTGAAAAGTGACCTTGGGGCACCGATCTCTATCACACCCTAACGGGTGCATTACGAACAATAGCCCCAGAGACTCCATTTCAGCCCACATATTCCTTGCGGTTAGCCGTGAAGGTTTTGTTTTGGACATACTCCAAGTACTCTCGGGTATATCTGGAGTCCCCCCTTAGCCTAATTTGAACAACTCATACTCCAATTTTAACTTCAAACATACCAAGATGCAATTGCAAAACATCCACTCCAAGCACACGCAAGCATATTGATCGTTTGATTTGACTCCATTTTAAGGCACTAGTCATTTTTGCTTTATATATATATTGTGTATCAACTTTGTGCTTTCGTGTGTTTATCTTCGTATCTTGTCATCTTGATTGTTTATAGTTAAAATATTCGAACTCCTAAATAACTGATTCAGTACAACATCATCACACTAAGAAATCATCCTTAGTAACTTAATAGGGTCTACCCCCCTTGGCTTCGTTAGGAGTTGAGCCTAAACGGAGGAGTCAAGAACAAGGTGACAGCGTTGACTCGAGACTTGCCCCCAAGGACACACCGAGTGGCTTGAAGATTTCTGCCATGTGATCCAGTTGTGTGAAAAGGTGGCAACAATGACCAAATTACATTGGTTAATTTAGCCAATCAGAGATTGAAACTATTAAATGAGACCATGGAGAGGAAGTCCCTAAGCACAGCTCAAAATGCATTGAATTTATTAAATTCATTAACTTACCAAAAATTACAAGATATAGGAATCAAAGACAGAGTGGCAATGGTACTGTGGTCAAAAAGGTTCATTCACAAACATCATCTTATGAAGACAGTACAAGATAAAGCCCATGAGATTACCTTGTGTATTAGTGATTTCAGGCATGCTTTTAAAGAATTGTTTGAAGATGGCCTTCCTTCTTTCTAGGACAAAGAAAGGAAACTTCTTTCTCAAGAACATTATCATGGCCTGCTAGTGCAAAGCCATATGGATCACTCTAAATTTGATGATTTGGTAAAGGGGCTGATGGGAAAGGTCATCGTGGACAAGTTAACAGAAGACTTCGAGATATTGCAGAAATTTCTGATCATCAAAGGAGGGCTGCCTACTATGTCTTATGAAATCTATATGGATCTGGAAGTGTCTATTCGGGAAATTATTGAGTACGATATCCCAAGTGTAGAACAATGGAGAGTCGTGGAAAGATTTGGAAAAACAAAGTATATTCTTCATCCGTGAAAATTACAGGTGTTGTGCGCTATGGAGCTGCTTGTTCGAGCCTTGTTGTTACCAAGTTGATTTTAATTAAACGATCTATTATCTGGATCAAAGCAAGTAGTTTATTCCTAGTTGTTAGGGATATAGTTACAAAGACTTTGATTAAGCAGATTATTCAGTTATTAAATATTCTTGGGGGAAGAAATCATTTATGTATATATTTTCATTTACTTTATGTAATGGGGGTTGGAACCCATTTGTTGATCAATGTTTTCAAGACATATAATTTTTTGAAATAACAAAGTTGAATGCATGTGGGTTATCAGATATTCTTGTGCTATTTACATTATAGTCTGTATTTTCTTTCCTTTGTGATTATTTTTCCAGTATTACACTCCATCTTGTTTTCCTCGTATCTGAAGCATAGTATTGAATGGTTGGAATTCATACTTGTTATGCTCTGACTATTGTTTCAGATATTTCATAAATGTTTATACTAAAGTTAATATGGAACTCATCTTCTGATGCTCTATATTGATGGACTATTCATTATTTCTTCCTTTCCACCTAAACTCAATGAATGACTGTAATTAAGTGGTTATCTCACCTTTGATGAAATCTCATGCATGCGATTTTGTGATACCTTTATGTATATTTGACTGCATTTCCCAATGATTATGTGTATCGTTTCAACCATCTATATTATTTTCAAGTGTCGATTTTATATCTAGCCTTGTTAAATTTATATTTGAGAGATCCCTCTCTGGAAAGGAAAGCCAGTTTCTTTCTGAAGTGGTTTTTGTTGTTACCTTTGGAATTTACCTTTGCAACTTGGGTACATTCTAAGTGTTAATAGATGGGAATGGATTTTCTGCTCTCCAAAGATGAGAAGGATTCTCTTTCAACCATCATGTGGTTCGAAGCTCTAGAATATATCAAGAGTGATTTGGACTTCAAAGTGCTTTCCATGAGGGCATGACCTCTTTCATGATATGGGTCCCAATCTTGTTGATCTCTCCTCTGAAATATTTTTGGAAGATTGATGTGATTTCTATCAAGGAGAGAGGTAGCTTCATCAAGTTTATTTTTATGCAGGCATGTTCAGGGTGGAAGCCCTTCCCGAAGTATGAACACTTGACTTTTTCCTTTCCATGATGCCCTTTTCCTTTTTTCTTCTTTGAGCTGGAAGACTCTTCATGCTGCTGGTTTTCAACTTTAGGCTTAGGAGCTTTGAATTTAGTTTTTGGGTTCTTTTACTGCTTTCCTTTACCCTTCAGATATTTGGGCCCCAAGACATGGAGGGCTTGATCACAGGAGGATCTAATGATCCCCATCTGGACAAGCTTGTCATGTTCACTTGTTAGGGACTCAATGAAGGCATTAAGTGAAGGCATCTTCCATCCAATGGTTGTAAGCTTCCCCGCACAAAATGTAGAGACAAACACTGAATAATCAGCTCCAAGTTTGGAGAGTATGGTGAGGATGAGCTGATCATCCTCCTTCTCCACCTTACATTGCTTCAATAGTAAGACAATGTGCTTGAACTTTGTGAAAAAATTATTTAAGGTCTCAAAATTGGAAGGCTGGAGAGACATCAAATCGTTTTCAAGCTGGTATACTCTCAAATCATCCTATTTTCCATATAGGGTTTCCAATTGTTACCAGATTTCCTTTGGAGTCTTCAATCCCCAGAGATGGAAAAGAAGATCTTGGGAAACAGAGAGGCACAAGAATCTGAATGCTTCATCTTTCTTGTTCAAGAATCTAGCTTTGTCTGTCATAGAAGCAGGCTCTTCTTTAGTGTCCATAGTGACCCTATAGAGTCCTCTGGCATGTAGTTGGATCTCCATGTCTCCTTTCTATGAATGGAAATTGAATAGAGTCAAGAGTTCTATGGAAGAAGCCATCTGAAACTGCTGGAGCAAATCCTTTTCACCTGTTAAAACCTGCAAATCACAACAAAAGGGGCACCATAAGGTCGGACAGCCTGCACATTTTAGGCTTTCATCGCACCCAACATAGTTGATCAAGCAAGATTGATCAACAATTCCTTTACTTGGGGTATTAAGTGCGAAGCCTTGGCTTCTGGTGCAGCGCTGGAATTTTGAGCTTTTGCGTAATTTTTCATGCAAGATCTATCAAAAACCTTGTTTTTGAGAGAACTGAGCTTCATACCGCCGTGAGCTTTGATACGATATTAATTTGTCACAGTGGTCTAGGAACTGAAAACATAGTCTCACAAAGAATACAAACAAATATGCATAAAATTGGCAAAATGGTGTTGCAATGGAAGTAACAGCTCTATATAATCAATGAATAATGAATAATACAATACAATTATCATGCAAGATGCATGAATGCCAAGACAATTCAAATTCCCAAGGAGGTCATTCGAATTGAATGAAATGGGTGTAGCTTAATTGATTGTAAGCCATAGTAAACACACTAGTTAACCGACTGATCAAGTGTCGATTAACTCAACTGAGTCCTAACTGAAGTCGGAGTGCAATGAATGACTGAGTCTAGTTGAAAGTAGCTCATACACATGTGACTATGTGCCAACCAACAAGTGGTAGCGCATCAATCACCCCAATGAACCCCGATGAGGTTAACTGGAGTCAAACTGGCCATCAGAGGTAGTTGGAGGTGCTTGTATTGACTCTAGTTCATTAAATATTAATTAAATAATCAATATAATGAAAAGAGGCACCTTCACCACTCAGATTTAACTGATTGTAACCATTAGTTATCAATTAAGTACATTTATGACACTTAGATCACCCCCAAAGTGCTCCAGTTAGCCTCCTCGAATGAAGGAGAAGGCTTAGTTGGCCTCCTTGACTGAAGGTAGGAATGGGTGTGCTCATGCTAATGTCATACAGTGCTCCTCTAATGTCAATTAAGTCAATAAAACTTAGGATAGTAATTTAACTAGGCCAAATTGACCAAATTAAGTGTGCATGGTGGGTAAATGTCTCCAACACTTGCTAAAACTATGTTTTGAGGATGAAACTTTGTGTTGTGGAATGTTGTAGAGTTGCATAGATGAATACAATAAATAATAACCAATTGTCTTTCCCTCCATAAAAATCGAAAAAATCAATTTCCCACAAAAAAATAGTAACTAAAAAAAATAAAGTAGAAATTTATATTCTTAAGAAATCTTATTAAACCTTCCTAAAATATATTTGAGACAATTTACAATTTCATCTTAAAAATTGTCTTTAACATTTTTAAAATATATGTCACACAATTTCTAATTTTATCTTTGAAAATTGTTTTAAACATTGTCTTAAAAATTTCTAAAATATATAAAAGCAATTTAATCTAAAAATTAAGACAAATTGCTAATTTTGTCTGAAAAAACATCTTAAACATCCCCACCTATCCCCACCCTATAGTAGTGTATTTTGGAGAAATAAACCTCTAGAATCCCCACCATCAATGAAGAGGATTATCACCAAGATTTAGGATCACCTGTACATTGCGTACTGGAATATCATGATGTGTTTGAAAAGGTTGGGAGTTGTGGAGACACCTCATGCTAGAGAGTTTGCACAATAACATTGGATGTGAATAATTGAAAGTTGGATAATGCTGAAAAGTGTGACCATTGGTAAATGTTGAATAAGCAATAATGGGAATATCAAAGTTCGAGATCACCAAAATTGAAGCATGAAAGATATGTGGAAAAGGCATTTTGGATTTACATATATTTACTCCTACTGGACAAGGAAAAAAGAGGACACACTTTATTAAAATGAGATCATTTGTTTCCTCACCCTCATACTTTTAAAATTGACACAGTAAGAGCACTATGTGCTCCAGGAAATGGTCACCATATTTCAATGTTCTATAACACATATGCATATTATACTATGAAACAATTTCCAAAACTTTATGCATAAAAATATGCAGATTGGATTACTTGGAACCTTCATTCCCTAGAGATTTTAAGACTAGAGATGTTGTTGAGAAGTGAATTATCCCAAAGAACTAAACTCATGCCACTGAAGGAATACAATGTTCTTAGGGTTTCATCGATGCAAATGGAGAAAATTCTTGTGATTGTTATAGAGGTGATGATCTTAGTCGTTGGTGTGGAAGTCACAATTGTATCGAGGAAATGGAAAATATAGTAGTGGTTCTTGCTATGATAGATATCATTGGTTCAATTGCAAAATAATAAAAAATCAGTAACATATTGGAGCAATTTTTGGGAAAGGTTTCAAGAAATAATACTATGAATGAAAAAGAGAGCCTTATTCGTATAAGTCCACCGGCAAAAACGATTTTCCTATAGAATGCTTGAAGCGCTTAAGCTGGGAAAGAACTGATCACATTGAAGGAGCTTTTGGGATCCTTGACTATTCATTTGTTTACTCATTGAGCTTAAGGTAAAAGGAACTATTGAGAGAATTTTATGCTTGTGTTGAATTTCTTATACCAGTCAAGAGTTCACACCATTTCATCAAAGAAGGGGAGTCACTGTGGGGAAGGAAGGGAATTGCCACTCTCTGTTTCAACGACACTTAAACTTCACTTAAAACATAAATTAACACCTACAGGACTATAACAGCTAGCTGTTACATCTGACAATACTCATAAAATTCAAATCAAGGGCCTACAGGACTGTTGCAGCTGGCTCTAACAGTACTCTACAGGTGGTGTTGCAGTTGGCTGTTACAGCTGACAACAACCTACAAAACAGTAACAATTGAGTTGCAATTGAATGTTTAACAACTTTTAGGTAACCCCTGCATTCATAAATTGAAACTAATACTCTGATGCATTAATAAAACACATTAACACAAAATAAACTATGATTTTTCCAATTGCAACAGTAAACTAACATCAAAAATAAATATGAGTTTTCAAACTCAAAAGCATAGTATAACAAAAAATAAAAAAAATACACAATAACAAATCTGAGTTTCAACTTTATGTTAATATCTCCCTTTGTTTATTTCTCAGTTTATCAAACATGATTACAAGCTAGGTATTTATAGGATTTTTAGCTAAGTCGGTCATTAACTACTAATTGACCCTTCGTTATACAAAAATAGAATTTACTATAATGATTTAAAGTCTGACAGAAATGAACAACTGTGTTGCTTCCTCATAAAATTAGATGCACTCTGCTGGCTCAATTCTGTAGCATCAAAATGGCTTTTCATATTTTAATAATATGACATCTTCCAGACAGTGTGACGGTGATGTGGTGTGGTGGTGTTGCGACTCTTCAGAATTGCGGCGACCAATCTATGGAGTAATTACCGAATTCCAACATTCTCCCCCTTAATTACTACACTCAAAAAACAAAATTTGCAATACTAACTTTTTGTTACAACTTACAAAGTCCAATTTTTTCTGATGAAGCTCAATCAAATCTTTTCCCAAAGGTTTTGTAAATAGTTCTGCAAACTGATTTTTCGATCTACAAAATTCCATACTGATTTCATTGTTGTTTATTAGTTCTCGAATAAAATAATACATTGTATCAATGTGCTTACTTCTTTTATGAAAGACGTGATTTCTTGATAGTGAAATAGATGATTTATTGTCACAAAAAATTTGAGTTGGTTAATCTTGTTCATGTTGTAACTCAAAAAGAGTTCTTCTCATCCACATAGTTTGACATGAAGTTGTTGTTGTTGCAACATAATCTACCTCAGCAGAGGATAGTGTCACTATGGTCTACTTCTTTGAATCCCATGCTACTGATCCCAATCCAAAAATGAACACATATCCAGATGTGCTCTTTCTATCATCGATAGAACCTACAAAATCACTGTCAATATATCCAATCAACTTAAAATTTGGGTTTGATGTATATTGGATACCAAAATTTGTTGTTCCAATAATATATCTTAGAATCCTCTTTCTAGCTTTCCAGTGGGTATTCTTTGGCGATTCCATAAACCTCAAAATCAAACTTACTGCAAACATTATATCAGGCCTTGTTGTAGTTAAGTACATGAGACTCCCTACCAGTCTCTTATACAGCGTTGCATCAACTTTTGACCCATCATCATCCTTACTGAGTTTTGTGCCAGTTGTAATTGGATTTGAAAGTGGATTACAATCCATCATTCTGAATCTTTTCAATACATCATTTTCATACTTAGTTTGACTGATAAAAATACCATCTCCAGATTGTGTTACTTCAATACCAAGAAAATATTTCATCATTCCTAAATCAGTCATCTCAATTTTTGTTTTCATGGCTTTCTTAAACTCGTCTACTGAAATATCTCCAGTGAAGATCAAATCATCCACATATAATCAAATAATTGCTATTTTACCTTCTTGGTTTATGTTTGTATACAATGTTGGATCACTTGGACTTCTGTCGAATCCTTCACTATTCAAATATTCATCAATCCTGTTGTACCAAACTCTCAGTTCCTGCTTCAATCCATACAATGCTTTCTTTAATATGTAGACCTTATCTTATTGTCCATTGACTTCATATCTAGGAGGTTTTCATACATAAACCTCTTCTTCTAAAGATTCATTCAAAAATGCAGACATTACATCCATTTGATGTACATACCATTTATTATGAGCAACAATAACTAATACCATCCTTATCGTATCAAGTCTGGATACAAGTGCAAAATTTTCATTATAGTCAATACTAGGTTGTTGACTAAAGCCCTGAACTACAAGTATTGCTTTGTATTTTTCAACATCACCATCAACATTTAACCTAGTCTTATAAATCCATTTGACACCAATACAATTTTTATTATTAGGCAAATCTACAAGATCCCAAGTATTCTGAGAGCTTACTGATTCATCTTAAAAATGAACTGTTTCTGTGATCAAAACTATTTCAAACTAGCTTGTATTTTAAAACTAAAACAGAATAAATATGATTTGCAGAATAAATACAATTAATCGTTAAAAATGGAACTGAATAATCTTAAAGCCTAAACCATAATTAAAATGAATGCCATCTATATATCCTACAATTGAAAAGAAAATATAATAAATTTTATTTTATTGGGAACCAAGTTTTACAGACTTAATGTATGATTTTCAAACTCATAATTTGAATCTATACCAAAACATATCAAACCTACAATACTAAGCATTTAAAACAGTATTTTTAAATCAACTTCTCCTATTACCCGAGCTTGGTTCTAAACTAACAAATGCTATGAATATTATCTCATCACAGGAAATAAAATTTGATTCCTAAAGTTAGTTGATTAAGCACAATTCTTATTTCTAATGGAAACAAAAACAATTAGCTAATCTAATTATAAACACTTAAAATTACAGAGGAAGGGTTTATGGTCTATGTTGGTGGATCCTTGCCAATGAGACCACAAGTCCTTATGAAGTTTGTAGACTAGGAGATTTAAGCTAAATACATATAAAAGAAAAAAATTGACAATATAATCTGGATCAGATTATGATCTACAAAATTATCTATGTATCATAAAACATCATAACTTTGTCACATTCAAAAGAAACCAGCAATTAGCAACGCAGACCTTCTATTAATCGTTCATTGTATTCTTCATACACATACATCATCATCCCTGTCTACATACATGCTATTCTATCCTCTATCATTTTCGATCTATGGCTCTCTTTATATAGATCGAAGGATGAGATAACCACTTCTACTATTACAGTAACAAAACCGATCTTCTATTTAATAATACAACTGTTTAATCCCCTAATTAATGGATAACAATATATGGTTTGGTTTACTCTCGAATATAAAATATTCATCTCTATGGCACGTAGTGCCTAGAGATGATGATTGCATTAACCGTACATGAGTCATCAACAAGATTGGAGATGGATAAACTCAGATTTGTTTGAGCAAGCTGGCCACATATGGAGAAGCTTCATAATGACTAACTATTGTTGAATGCTAACGTGTGCACCAGAAATCAATGTATGTTGCATAAATGTAATCTAGTCACAAATCCTTCAAGAAATGACATTTAAACATTAAATCAAAGGAAATTAATGACTTATCATACCTTAATAACTTGTTGAATATTTGGGTGAATATGTGATTGTAGAAGGATTTGTGGGATAAAAGGATCAAATGAAGATATCAAAAGTATATATGGAGGGTGTAAAGAGGTACAAAAGAGTGTCAATTTGGTGAGCCAACATATTCCCACACCTGAGTATTTGCATGTCCTCATGCGAACATGTCTTTCCAAAATCTCAAAATTTTCAACATTGATTTTTAACCTTGCTGAAAAAATCAAAGATATACAATGCCTCACTATCCTGTTTCCTAGAAAATCTCTCTCCCACGCATATATGTTTGCATGTCCCATGCAAAAAAACCAGATAGAGTCTTCAAAATTTCAAAACTGAGTTTTAAGATTACTGACAAGGATTATGTTGCATTGACCACAATGTTCAAGTTTCGACCAGCTAGATTTGATCGAGCCTTCAATTTCTTTTTCAACATACTGATATGAGACAAGTGCTTACATGCCTCAACTCTTCAATTCCTTACTAATTTCTAAAGGATTTTTATACCTACAACTGCTTTGTCACACTTTCCCTTCAATTTCTCATTCTTCTACAGGAGCTTAAGACTGTAATCTCTCCATCGCTCATTATATTTCTTGGTTTCTACAAGAAATAGATCTTGTTCTTGTTGGGTTTGTTCATATGACCTGAGAACTGCTTTAAGCTTCCTAATATTCTTATTTTTCTTCTGTAGTTGAGGAATTATAGAAGGAATGGCTAAAGTGGCCAAGACTTCAGGTATATGTTCATCACAGGGTTCTTGTGTAGGTGAATGGTCATCAAGAGACCCACAATCAAACTGTTGAGGGTTAAACAGTTTAGGATCATACTCTACATGGCCTTATTTTGGAACAAGAATATCTTCATGCATGGATTCAGAACCAAAATCAGGAAAAAGTAAATCGAAAGGTTCAACATATAGAAAATCAAATTCCTGAGGAGGCAATGGAGGAAGTGGACTTGGAGTATTCTTCTCAGGAAGACCTAGTTCTGAGTCAAGGGATCCCTCCAAATCAACAAAAACATATGGTTGTATGTCAAGGGATAAATTAGAGGGTTTAATGAACTATTTTGTCATGCTTTGGGTGGTTCGACCCTGCATTGGGGATTTTGCGACATTAGGGCTTTTCAGCTAGGGTCGTTTCTTTTTGGATTTTCATAATACAGAGGAGAAAAATTTAATGAGGGGTGGTTCTAGCTCTAGTTCAGGAATGACTACTAATTCACGACCTTCAGACTGAGGAGAAACATGAATGTGTGGAGAATGAGGGTTTGCTAATGAAGGAAGACCCTGAATTCTTTCCACAAAATTTACCCAACTATCCTTTCGAAGATGCAGTTCATCCTCAATGAGAATTTTGACCAACCCATGATGATAACAACTGTTATAAGGGTTACCAAAATTCTTTTGAACCCTTCTCAACATCTTAGCTAAACTCTTGTATAGGAAATAAGGGAAATTCATTTCCAGTTCTACTTCAAAATGTAATAATAGGCGAATATGGTAATTCAGGGTGGTGACATACCTTCCTTCGCAGGTCAAATACTTCTGCAACACATAGAACACATTACTCCATTCAGCTTGCATCCAATCTTGAGGAAAACCCTTCTTCTAGTCTGCAGACTGATGTTCTTCTTTTAAAAACCTGGTACACACTATGCACTCTATGGGTTTATTCTTAAACGAATGCTCTCCTTGATGAGGCAGACTAGTGGAATGGGAAACTATTTTTTCCAAAACCGACATGATAAAATCGCCAATGTGCATGACTTTCCCATCAAATCCCTGGGAAAATTTTAGTGTAATGTCGTCATCATTCCCCTGAAATTTTTTGGAAAAATTGAATTTGGGAAAACCTTCTAATACAGAAACAAAATTTGGTTCATGGCATGAAACTCCCTTCCGCCCCATAATTTTCTCAAGGTTATAACTTAGACGAAAAACATAAGATGAAACAGAAATTGGGAAATAGTAAGGATTATTGAACAGGCGTAAAACAAGTCTTCAACATATTTCTTGAGGATTCTAATGATGTGGGTATAACAGTAATTCATAAGCCTCGTATTTAACAATCACTCAAGTATATGGCACATAAATAAGCTTATGAAAATTTTGAGCTGTCAGTGCAATGATGAAACGTTGTGTAGGAAAATATGAAGGAATAAATCAAAGGTTGCATGGATAGGAGAATGTAATCATATATTTTCAAAGTTATAAGATCTTCCTCTCTAGGCACTACGTGCCATAGAGATGAATATTCATTTATAAGGTATAAGGATGATTATCGAATGATGACAAACATAGGCAAGATAAAATAGAAAAATCATGATAACAACTAAAGGTAAAACTAGAGTATAGGATAAATCATATGAGGGCATGGGCTTAGCAAGTACGTAGGTATAATCCATGCTAAAATTTCCTTAAATTGAATACAAAAACATATTTCTAAGAAAGGATTGTTACCTTAGATTGATATTACCTTAAAGGACCAAGTTCTTCAAAAGTACTTTGGATGTTAGGATTTTCTGCTGCATGTTGTCATTTATGTGACAGAATGGAGTTTTTGTGACAAGGTGCTCTTGCTTTGCTTCCAAAGATTGTGATTCTATAAAAATGAGAATATTTATTCTAAGAGGTTGTTACTATATTTCTGTAAAAAAGGAATAGACTGCTCTGTATGCAAAATGAAGGTTGCAACCACTAAGAACTATCCATGATCGCAGAGTAAAGAACTGCAAGGTATTCATCCATTTCCTTCCCTTATTCAATTCTACCTATGTGAATAAATTTGTTGATGTCGAACATAGATATAAATCATTGGATTACCAATCAATAAGTAGAGTTGTTAACCAATGCGATCTATTCCACCCTTAATGTTAATGGAAATCAAGGCACTTGGTACATCCTAACAGTCATGAATATATTTGTTGGATTAGAATGAACTGTAGAATTCTCTTGCCAAGAAACATTAATTAATTTCCTTAGAAAATGAGAAGGATTCCTTCCATTGAGGCATCTAGACTCCAGGGTACCTAAAAATGTCTCAAGCTTCATACCCAGAAAATGTTTTGGAGTCGATGGGTTGAAACTTGCTGAAAGGAGAGCCTCAATAAATCTCCCATCATCTAGCTGAGCACAAAACAAAAGATAATTTTTTCAGAAATGAAGTATCATCAGCAAATTTATTATGGAGCCTAGCCATCCAGTCTCTTGGTTTTTTAGCTAGACCCTTGCTATACTGTGATAGAAAACTAGTTTTCACTGTAGAACTTTATTTTTTCTTTATTTTTTTTATTCCCTACACTACCCTATACTACTTGAAGTAGAAATATTCTTTCAAGTGTATGAGTACTTCCATTGTAACCACCTACAAATCAGGATTTTTAAAACATTCTTGTTCACATATTTTATATGAACAAATACCATTACATGAGGAAACAACTTCTCATATGATCTAATTTTCAAAAATTGCTAAAGAGTAAAAGGCTAGAATAGAAAAACTGACTCAGTCCATGACTTAATAGATTCTTGACTAGCTTGGCTTTCTTCCTTAGTATCCTTAACTTCTAATCCAAGTGGATATTATTCCTCTTGTACTAGACAAGCAAGAAATTTTGTAATTTGAGGTTCTAGTTCTTCTTCTTCTTCAGTTGTTTCCCCTGATTCTTGAGCTCCCTCAGCTAACAAGAAATGAAAAATGTTTAGATCAGGATATTCATGCTAAGGATACTTATAGATCTACTGCCCACTTTGGAATATAGATTCCTCTCTATATATGGATCTAATACTGCAACAAGGATTGAAGAAACCCTTTTTAGTAATAAGCCCTTCTCTACTCAATAAATTTTTGAACATCTTTAAACTTGTACTAGTTCAAATCTCCTGCTTCACAGGTGGGTTAGTAACATGGTTCTTACAACATCCAAATATTTTTTAAAGTTCAAATTTTAAAACTATTTGTAGAAAAATCATGCATGCAGGAAATCAAATGCATTCATTATAGAAATGTAAAATTAACTCAAAAGCAAAGGAACTAAGATTAAATGTTGTGAGTGTAAAACTAGCCCAATATTTACATAATCTAATATGCATCCAAAACTTAAAATGAAAGAAATCCAACTATATACTATGAAACCATAAACATTCCTACTTGAAGGAAATCCTATTATTTGCTGAAGAAAGAGCAATCTTACATACTATTAAAAGGAAAAATACACTTGCATCAAAAGAAACTGCAGGAAAAGGAAAAATTTCAAAAACATATATGCTTAAAAATAACTATGTGAGAGTAAATAAAAATCTGTATAAAGTAAATAAACAAATCTTGCATACTTCATTTGATTTATCCAACATAATTTAATCTAACCTATTGTACTAGAGTACTACCTTCTTGAAGGTTTGGAAAAATACAGTTAGGTATTTTACCAATCAGTAAATTTGAAATTTCCCTAATCATTCATTCAGAATTCATCTATCTTTCCACATTAAAAGACTACCTTCAATTAATTCTAAAAAGGATGAAGCAGACACATAACCATATTATTTCCTAAATTCATTCCTTCTTATTCCTAAGTATGCATAGATAAATTAGAAAGAACATGTAGAACTTGGAAATTTTGCAGACGAGACAACAACTTAAGGAGCCTGTTCCTCCCAACCAACTCCTGAAGATAGGTGAACTGCAAATATTAGGACCCCCGAGCATGTCTACTGGTCCACCTGGTTGGAAAGTGCTGGGTGAGAGAGCTGGTTTAGAAACCTCTGCAATTCCACTAAGTAATTAGCATTAATCTTTCTGCTTGTAGCAATATGAACTCAGCTTAAATTAGCTGCACTAGTTCAGAACTTAAGCACTTTTCACTCAAAAATTCTGCTAGTCCCCTCCATCGAATTTCTTGTGCACTAATTTCACTCAGAAATTTCACAAGTAAAGAATGAGAAGCCCCAGCTGAATTCAATGGGAAGTTTTATTAGCATGCCTAGGTCTTTTGGGTCAGTTTTCACATAATGAGCCACCTACTCTTGTCCCACTTTCTTGGGGAACATGACCACAAAATAGGGAAGTGGCCTCCTGCAATAGCTAGAAGTAGTTTGAGGATGCTGCCAAGTGTCAATCTACTCTCAACCCAGCCTATTCCACCAAGTGCCCAGTAAAACACTCATACGTATATTCACACAAGAAATAAAGTACTTACAATCCAATTGTGGAGGTTAATTTCTTCTCCTTTGCTTTAAACAATCATTCTCCATCCATGCCTTTTATCACTAAGATCTTGATGTGGAAAATAATTCTTCTGGCCTTCAAATCTTTTAGCATGCCTTTGCTTTCATTTTTTTGTCCATTACTTCACCTCACCTGCCTTTATTGTATAACATTGAGATGTGTGCACTCATTTTCCAAACATGAATGTGGGACTAAAAAATTTCATAATTTTTTATTATTTAAAAAAAAAACACTTAACTTAGTTTTCTAGGCATTTTACTTGTATTGCCAGGATTTAAGGATAATTAATACATATGGCATGTATTCTTTCCAATCTAGGAGTTGCAGAAACTAGGTTGTGGCCCATAAGTGGTCATGATCTTAACTTATTTCAAGAAACCTTTGTATTAACATACTTCTTCCTTTGTGGAAGTAGTGGTCTGATGAGAGATCAAAGCTCTCAATTTGATCCAAATTATGAACTTCATATTGTAGGAAAAATAAAGATATGCATTTATACCATCATTTTCAAGGGTGTTAATTTGATTGTTAACACCCTTCCATTTTTTTTCCATGAAAAAAATCACAATTCATTTTATTAAGATGAAACACATTGTACATAGAGGTCATAGCCTATCACTAAGCTTAGTGCATAGTATTAGACAAAAAAGATAGTATGCAAAGAATTAGTTATGTGCACAAGCATAAACACATCTTTTCTATTGTAAGAAAGAGAAAACAAGTTAAAAAAAATGCTCCAAAAGCCAAAAATAAAGAAAAATTGTTCAAAGAGAACATAAATGCAATCCCAATGGCCATGAGTAGACAACATGCCACACTCCAAAAACATTTGCAAACCATGCCATGTAGAAACAATAGATATGTGGCTGCACTAAGCTGACATATAGGAATCCACGATGTGGGTCACGTTGGTGCCTCTAGAAACACACCCAAGGCTACCAATAGTTATCACATGAACTCCAAAACCATCCTATGCAAACCCCACACCCTTCGGACAACAACCACCATAATGGACACACCACCACTTTTATAGGCACAGTGTCGAAATCCACAGAGCAACAAAAGAGATTGGATTTATCATTACGACATTCCTTCACATTGATCCTAAGCGTAATGAGGTGGTCCATTGTTGAGTATTGCCTTATAAAACCTGCTTGGCCTTTAGCCCGCCTACCTTTACTTTCAAGCCTTATATAATATAAAAACCTATAACATTAAAAAGATTATTAATTTTGAACCTATTGATATGAAGTCCTCCCCTTAATATGGAATATTTAAAAGGTTTTAAACTTTCCAAATTTCATTTACTTAAACATATGTAAAAACATTTTATTTATAAGTCAAATTACTTCTTATTCAATTAGATTCTTTTGTCATAATTAATTAATTACTAAATGGTCCTCTTTATTAAACAAGAGCTACATGGTGGCAATGCCCCTGACATTGCCACGTGTGGTACAGTAAACTAGCAATTTTGCAGTAGTGAGGATTTATTTTTAACCAAACACTTTAGTGGCATGAAGATTTCAACATTCATTTACCTAGATTTTGACAACATTTATTTCTCTCTATAATGCTTGATAAAATAAATTGTTTTATTAATCAACATTCATTTCAAATTATTTTATTGATCAACATTGATTTTTATATGAGGCTCCAATTTTTCATTCTCCTCTCTATTGGCAAAAACCCACTAACAAAGCCTCGTCAATAGGGGTTCTCACTCTATCGATGCCCAACCAGCGCCATCTCCCTAAGCACCAGCGCAGAAAGGGTTTACCCTGCTTAGAAACATCTACAGAGAAGACAAAGTCTCACCTGAGATGTTCAAGGGAGAGCTGTTGGAACCAAGTTTTCGATAGTAAGAAGGGAGGAAATGGAATCCAACGGGGTTTTAGCAGCATAAGCATTAGTTTACAGAACTAAGATAGTAATCATAATCTATTTTCATCGCTACAGATATAACAATCACATCATTCATGTTACGAAGAGAAATTCCTATGGCTTGGGGTACCACAATAGACAGCTTGACTCTAGAAATCAATCCTTTCCAATATGCAATAGAAAGTAAATGTCTAACACTAAAGGATCAGACCTCGTACCTTATTCCGGATGGTTGAAGTAGATCCTCGTTGAGCTTTCCAACTTCAGCTTGAATTGATAAATTACTTCCTCAACAACAACTAAACAATACAAGCATACTATATATCATGGTGTTAGATCTATTCTAGAATATATAATCAACAATGTATAAGCATTTGAAATAATCCCATGGATAAAATATTCATTCAAACACACATTATTGGACAGGAAAAGATATTTCTATTAATATAAATCAGAGATTACAATAGATACAACCTCTGTCGGCATGTCTGCAAATCAGAGAAACTGAATCCCCCACTTGGGCCTCCACCACCTCAATCCTCCATCTCTTGATAGCAACCTCACAAGAAAATGGAAAGCTTGGGAAGAACACAAAAGTGCTCCAAGGGACAAAGGGATGCAGACTCAAGCATAAGTTCTGGCAACAATGGACTATAGTTTTTTTGCTCTCAATTCTCTCATATGCCTTCAATGTACCATAGAGTTCCTTATATAGCTTTTCAAAGGGGTAATGAAAGGTCGAATCCAAGCGATCTCAAGGCATAGGGAAGGCCAGGAGTCAAGTGAGTCAGATCCATGTCAAGGAAAACTCCAAATGGATTTGGATTTTGTACACATCTCGATGTACGCGGTTTTAGGGGTCAAACCCGCGTATATACATGATTAAGAGTTTAAAAGTCGTGTGTATCATTTTTCACATGTTTTTAGGGATGATCAAGGAAACATCAAAGGACAAAAAATGGTCCATGGGGTCTAAGGAGTCTGCAGCAGGATGTTGGGCAATAGGGCAGACCCGAGTTAATGCTTATATGTCGCACCAACAAAAGACCCACCGTGTTGGCCCTTTCGGCAACAACCTGCGCGTAGGTTGCAGTCTCACCCGAAACAGCAATGGGGTGCCGCAGAATCAGGTTTCTGCATGCAGAGAGGGGTATTACTGTACCTTAGCCTTTCAAAACAATTATTAATCAACTTCTTGTTAACTTATCATTCATTCACATATAACTTCACAGCATAATAAACAAACTAAACTTGCATAACCCACTACGGGGAATTCACAGCGAAGCTTATTACTTAGCAGAGATCTTATATTATCAGATGTATTCAGGTTAATGCATGAAAATAATAGAAGCAGAAACAACACAATAAAACCACAACACCAAATATAATGTGGTTCACCCCCAGTGTAGGGGCTACGTCCACAAACTGCGTTTTATTCCTCTTTCCTCAAAACCACAGTTTATCTGCGCACTCAGCTGCAGATTCCTTCAGTCCTTAACAGCTGCGCACACAGCAGCAGGCTTCTGCGCACACAGCTGCAGATCTTTCTTCCTTCCTTACAAAAACCCTCTGCACACACAGCTGCAGAGGTCGTCCACGCACACAGCTGGGACTTGTCCTTTCCTTACAAAAACCAACCTTACTTCGCCTTATCTTTATTTACATCAAAAATCCTAACCTATCCATTTTACACAAGCGCTTATTTATACTGCGCAGTTTTACAAAACCATGGTCTTAAACCATGGGCACCCACAAAACCCTAAACCCTGAATTTAAACCACGGGTTTATTTACAAAAAGGGAGGGTTTTGACTTACCCTGACACCCCTAAGACTATTTTGACCCATAGCTCCGCTTACAAATTTCCTAAATAACCGCGGAGCTACCCAATATGGAGTATGCGCCCCAACAGGCCCCTAAGACTCACTAGTGGCCCATCCCGGGACACTCTGCAGCTTCTCTGGTGGCCTAATTTCACTGAGGAGACATATTATACTGCTTGATGAAGCTCTCCCTGCTGCTGCCAGCTGCATACTTCTGTCCTTTGCAGCAGGTTTACTAATGAAAGCCGTCGCGACCACCTGCATCATCATCCGGCTCTCTGATGGCCGATACTTGACCATCCACGACTTTGGGGTCCCCTGGAATTGCGTGTCCCACCACGGGAGGAGCCTACTTGGCGTGGTTCTGTGACACCAACAGTCGGCGTGGGGGGCTTTCCCAGAGTCTTTCTGCGAGGCCTCACGCCCTTGGTTGCTCTATGTTAGAGCAGACTCCTGGCCGTCTGTGCAAATTTAGAGCAAACTCCTGCCTGTCAATGTACTTATCCAAGCAGAACTGTGTAAATGGCGTAGTTAGAAGGTGCTGCAGACCTCTGTCCCTTACGTCCCGTACTAACATTTGAACATTACAGTCGTTCGACATAGTTCAGGCTGAAATGTCACGGATGTGCTTCAGGTAGAAATTACGAGTCGAAATAGCTCCTTATAAAATCTTAATGTTGAGTTTGGCATCATGGTTTAGACATGATACTAGATCTGACGACGTTCCAGGAATCTACTCCTCAGAGCGCCGGATTTTTCCCCAGATCTCATGATGATCAGTAATGAGAGCAACGCTCGTGCTAGCACCGCCGAATTGCGGTATGTCCCATCTGTCACAGTTGCGACCCACCTTGACAATTTTCGACTTCGACACAACCTGACCCTGCGACCTACGACCAGCTTGTTACTTCTCATTCTGTGGACAAAACAGACTACATAGTGCAACCAGCATGTTACTTATTTAATTGGAGCTATCCCCTGTTCTGAACACCTGGCCTGTCTATGTACTTTTTTAAACGGCTCCCGTTTATCATAGAGGGGAAAAGCTCGCCATTTAACTTGGCTAATTGAACTGCGCCCCCATCAGTAACTTTCTGTACTACATACGGTCCTTTCCAATGTGTTTTAAACTTTCTGGGGAACTTCATGAATCTGCTGTCATAAAGGAGCACAAGATCACCCTGTTGAAAATGTTTCATCTTGATGTGCCTGTCGTGCCACGCTTTTTCTCGAGCTTTCTGCACCTGTTGCTGGAAGCCTGCGACAAGTCTATCCTCCTCAAGTTGTAATATCTGCTTCAGTCTTTCTGTGATTATGGCAAGGTCATCCATCTTGGTGAAAGCAGAGATCCAGAGGCTGGGAACAATATATTCCATGGGCATGACAGCTTCTTGTCCATAAACTAGTCGAAAGGGTGTATGGCCTGTCAACTTCTTGCAAGTAGTTCTGTAAGCCCATAGTACCGCTGGAATTTCGAAGATCCCAATCATTCCTGTTAGCGTTACAGACCTTTGTCAAGGCATGCTCAAGGATTTTGTTAAAAGCTTTGACAGTCCCATTTGCTTGTGGGTGATATGCGGTACTCTTTTGATGATAAACTTGAAATTCTTCGGTCAATACTTCAATAGTCTTGTTCAGGAAATGCGACCCTTGATCACTCATAAGAACTTTGGGACACCCAAATCTAGATAAGATGTTGTCGAAGATAAACTTCGTAGCAGTAGCAGCGCTACAGGTCTTGACGGGTTGAGCCTCGACCCAATGGGTAAGATAATCAGTTGCTGTAATGATATATCGAGCACCTAACTTTTTCGCAGGTGGGTTAATGGGACCAACAAAGTCAATGGCCCATTTGTCGAAGGCCTGTAATGTTATTTGTGGAGCTAGGGGCATTTCATCCCTCCTAGATGGTTTACCTGTCAGCTGACAGATGTCGCAGCTGTGGCAGTATTCTCTTGCATCTTTGTGAAGTGTGGGCCACCATAAGCCAGCTGTCAAGATCTTCTGCGCTGTTGCTTTTCCTGCATAGTGACCGCCTGCTGCGCCAGAGTGTGCTTCTTCCAATATTAGAGGTTTTTCATGTTCCAAGACACACCTGCGTAATATCTCATCTGGTCCCATCTTATACAGATGTCCTGCTATTAAAGTGAAGTCCGCGGCTCGAACCACCAGCTGCTTCTTCTGTTGTGTGGTCATTTCTGCTGGGGGAATACCTGTTGACAAATACTGAGCAATATCCTGGAAATAGTCATCAACTATCTGTATAGCAAATAATTGTGCATCGGGGAGGCCTTTGTCTATATTGGTAGGTTCCTCACCTGACTCGAGCCTCGACAAGTGGTTAGGTCCTAGGTTAAGTCGTCCAGGCTTAACAATGATCTCAAAATCATATTCTTGAAATAGAATTAACCATCTGCATATTCTTCCTCCTAGCACAGGTTTGTTGACTAAGTACTTCAGAGCAGAATGGTCAGTAAACATCTTAAAATGAGAACCTAGAAGATAATGCCGAAATTTTTGTAATGCATATACCATAGCAAGACCTTCACGTTCTGTCGTAGTATAATTTTTCTCCGCTGTAGACAACTTCCTGCTGGCAAAAGAGATAGGGTGATCAATATTACCTGCACCTGGATGAGCGAGCACAGTACCCAAAGCAATAGAGGAGGCATCCACATGCACATGAAATTCCTTGTTCCAATCATGGAATACAAGGATAGGGGCGGTGACCATTTTTTCTTTCAGAATGTCGAGGCTTGCTTGGAATTCTGGAGTCCATTCGAACTTGACATCTTTCTTTAGTTTCCTTTCCATTGGGGCGGTAATCTTGGCATATCCTTGGATAAATTTCCTATAGTAACCAGTGTGACCAAGCGTTGTTCGAAGTTGTTTGACGGATTTTGGT
>LPNX010679817.1:120133-153839 GCA_001517045.1 Pseudotsuga menziesii
CACTGTTGTGGTACGATCTCATGGATTTTTTGTGAGCCCAAGAAGGTAAATGCTCGATGGTGCTTTCAATTTTAGAGAGTCCAAAAGCATGAAGAAGACTCCAGTGGGGGATCTTTTTTGTTGGTAGTCTCCTGTGCCTAAAAAAGGATAAAATTATACATAGGAGAGCTCTCCCATCCTGTAGGGGACGAGAGACTTCTTTACCATTGGTATTCCAATCAGGCTGGAAAAGGTTAAACCTATACTGACTGGATGGTCATTCAGATACTTTTATGAGCATGAACGAAAGCAAGTTTGCTAGGCAATATTTTCTTGATGAGAAGGCTGGAAGAGAGCTTAACGACAACCCATGGTGAGCTTTTTCATAAAGTGCGGCCCCTCTGCCCAAGAAAGCATAAAAGTATGCAGAGGGGGACGGTCTTGGCTTGAATATGCCAAGGTGGTCATTTTCATTTGATGGTCTACATGGTCTGCAAAAGGAGGAAAACAAGACGATGTAGATGCCCTTTCCTATACTTTAGTGAGCGGGAAAGGAAGCAATTGCACTCGGCTATCTTTTCATTGTTTTTAGGAGTCAAGAAAGAGCTTAAATGAAACTCCAGTACAGTCAACCGATTGTAGTGGCACAGGCGGTGCCCCATATCGAGATGGTGGAAAGTGGTCCAAAGGTCATCCATGCAGTATCGATGGAGCAGGTGGCTCTCAAACATACCAATACATGCATGGGATAGATCACAGCAGAGGCTTTCGAGTCGGTGTGGCAGAGGCACACAAGCTGAGGTGGCTCTCGGACAGAGGTCAGGAGAGCTGTGTGTGAGTTGCGGTGGACGGACTTGACTACATGTGATGTGAGTGCAAGTCCGGTGGCACTTATATGCCAAATAAATGCAAGAAAAATAAATCATTTTTTAGACAATGGTCCAAAGATCTGTGTAAGGTGAGATGGATGAAGTAGACAGCTATGTGTTAAAATGCAAGACAAAAATGAAAATAGTGTCCCTTAATGGGTGGTGGCCCGAAAGCCCGCATGAGTAGTGGTAGGGAAGAGTGATACAAGTACAGGTCCGTAGACACTTGCATCGTCGTGCTGTGGCTCGTAAATCGAGGTAGCTTCCAGGAAATGGTCTTGAAATTTATTTGTTAAACATGAGACAATGGTCTCATAAGGAGATACAAATTTGAGCCCGGAGGTGTGAGAGGTGTCTCGAACTAATTCCAGGTGACTTTGGAGTAGCAACTAATGGTGTTGCCCCTAACTTGTGGTAAAAAATGTTGAAAAACAAGAAAAGAAAATGAAGCGACTCATTGGTGATGTTAAGTGTAAAATCTCTTAAGGTAGAGCTTGTTGTGAGGGTTCTCTAAGAGTTGTCCATCAGAGTCAATAAGGGTGTATGCCCCTTTTTCGAGGCAATGGTGGATGACATACGGGCCATACCACATTGACTCGCACTTGCCTTTGCCCAACTTATCATTGGGTTGGTCGTAGACTAGAACCATATTGCCTTCGCTAAAGGTGCGAGGGTGGACATGGGAGTCATAATGGACCTTTGACCATGTTTTCGTTGCTTCAATGGCTTGGAGGGCAGCTCAATGGTTTTCTATGGTTTGCTTGAGTTGGAGAAGTCTTTCTTCTAAAGGAAAAGTGTCAGGGGGAAGTTCTACTGCGAGGTGGAGGGATGACATTTGGCACTCTATAGGGAGTACTGATTCAACGCCATGTACTAGGAAGAAAGGAGTGAAACCGGTTGCGGTTTTTGTGGGTGTGCGATAAGCCCATAGGGCAGAGAATAGCATGTGATGCTAGTTGGTTTTATGGTTTCCTACCATCCTTTGGAGCATTGTTTAATGACTTTGTTGACTGCTTCAACTTGGTCATTGCCCTGGGGGTAGTAGGACGATGAGCACTGGTGTTTGAATTTCAACATGGTTGACAGTTCAGCCCATACAATGTCTTGAAAGTGTGCTCCATGGTCTGAGAGTAATTGTTTAGGAATACCAAATCATGAAATAACATGGTTAAAGAAGAAGTGCGTTGTGGTTTCAGCTTTGCAATCAAATGTGGGCATGGCCTCTACCCACTTAGTGAAGTAATTGACTGCCATAATGATGTATTTATGACCATTAGCCGAGACGGGGTTGATTGTCATGAAGTCGATTTCCCATTTGCAGAAGGGCCCGACTGTGACTACCGGGTGTAACGGTGCAAGGGGGGTTCTTTCCTTTGGGGAAAAGAGCTGACAGTTGCAGTAATGCTTGATTTCATCTATGCAATCAGCGAAGATGGAGGGCCAGAAATAGCTGGCACGTAGAATCTTCTGGGCGGTTGCTAGGCCTAAAAGGTGGCCACCGTAAGCTCCACGATGACAGTCATTGAGGATGGTATCAATGCCTCGACGATACAGGACATCTCCAATCAGCAAGTGGTGAATGGATTGATGTTGGATGCATCACCTATCCTCATAGTTTAAGTGCACTGCGAACTTCTGTGTTCATAAATAGAGAAGGATTTCCCCATACCATGGGTCTTCCATGGATATGACGAATAAGACGTCATTGGGGAGATCATCCTTAGGGGGTGATGACACAGTTAATGGAGGTACTTCGGTCATGAGCATGGCCAACACAAGTGCCTTTGGGATTTTTGGAGACACGAACTCTAGGTCGAATTCTTGGAGGATGACTACCCACTTAGCTGCTCGACCTTGTAGAAGGAAGTGGCTTAAGAGGTACCACATTGGGTTTGAATCAGCCACTACATGAGTATGGTTTGCGATGATGTAGTGGTGTAACTTCTGAGCTGAGAAGATGACAGCGAGGGCCAATTTATCCTTGGGTGAATACCATAGTGGGGGTCCTGTTAGCTTCTGACCAATATCATAAATCACGTGCTCATGGCGAGCATCGTCTTCTTGGACCAAGACTCCGGCGATGGCATTGTCCGAGGCCGACACATAGAGAATGAAGTCTCGAGTGAAGTCTAGTGCTGAGAGTAATGGTGTAGAAGCCAAGGCTTGTTTGAGTGCATCAAACGATTCTTGTGCGTGTTGATCCCACACAAAGGGGATTTTTGTGCAGAGCATGTAAATGAATCCATAAGCTTTTGTTGCATACTCAGGTACAAAGCGATGAAGGAAGTTGGCCTTTCCTTGGAGGCTCTGTAGTTGGTGCCAAGTTTTTGGGGAAGGAAGATCGAGGATAGCCTTAAATTTGAGGGGATCTACCGTTATCCCTTTGTGGGATACGATGAATCTGAGTAGACGGCCTGCTGGGACACAAAAAACCCACTTAAGGGGATTCAGGCAAATTTTGTACTTGCAGCAGCGTAAAAAGACTTGCTGCAAGTCGTCTATATGTTGTGCTTGTTTTGGTGATCGAGCGGTGAGGTTGTCCAGGTAGACCAAGATGATGTGAATTAGGTCGTGGAAACAATATGTCATGGTGCGCTGGAATGTGGCTCTAGCATTTTTTAGGCCAAAGGGCATGACTCGATACATGAATGTGCCCCACGAGGTTGTGAATGTCGTCTTATAACGGTCTTCTTTCGGGATCTGGATTTGGTTATATCTGGAAAATCCATCCATGAAGGAAAATGCCTCATGTCTGGCACACACATCGATAATCTGATCAATGAAGGGTGTTGGGAAGTTGTCTTTGGGACACACCCCATTGAGATTGCAAAAGTCTATGCAAACATGGATGGCACCCTGTTTTTTATTCATGGGAATAGGATTAGAAACCCAAGTGGTGTAGGCAATGGGGTAGATAAAGCCGGTTGTGCGCAGCTTCTCTATCTCAGCTTCAACCACGGCCACTTTGGAAGGGTGAATTGGTCATTGCTTTTGGTGTACTGGGGCCATGTTGGGCCATGTGTCGATGTGGTGTTCAATGATGGATGGATCTAAGTCAGGAATTTCAGTGTAAGACTAAGCAAAGATGTCACAGAATTCTTGGAAGAGAGCTTTGTAGGTAGCAACTTCTTCCGGGGAGCAGGATGCCCCCAGCATGATTTCTTCAACAACCTTAGGATTGGTTGATATGTTGGCCATGTTCCCTTCTTCGAAGGTATTTGGTGCCAGAATGGGGTTCTTGAAGCAGTTGACTTTCCCATGGATGAAATCTTTGGTTTCCATGGAAAACTGGTCAAATTGCGACACAAGTTCTTCAGGGAGGAAGAATGAGTAATGGTGCATGTCATCCCATGGGTATTCCAGGGTGGTTAAAGCTTCAAGTATATCCTCATCATTATGGAAGCAACGAAGAGACGGGTCTGATGGATCATCCTTGGAGGTGGAGATGAGCGGGTCAGTTGAACTAGACATCATGTAAATGGACATGGTGTCTAGAGAAGGAGGTGTGGGGTGAACTTCTTCGATCAGGGTGATCTCAGAATCTAGGGAATGTTAACGAAGGTTAGCTAAAGCCATTCAAAATTCGGTCAAGTCTTGGCAATGGTGTGAATAATTTCCATACAGACCATAGAGGGTGCAAGCATGGTTTGTTCTCAGTGACTTGTTTCTGACTATTGGCGCGGTTGGAAGTTCAACCACGGGGAGGTTTTCGGTTGTGTCCATGGCATCCAAATGTGCATGAATCATTATAATCTCAGGGCAAATCTGATTTGGATGGCCTTGTTGTTCCCAAACGGCGTAGGGTGGGATCTACCGAGGTTCTGCGGTTGCTTTCACATTCTTGCCCCTGGCCCTTTTTGGGTGGGGCGGTGCAGGTGCGGGCGCGGTGGTTGGTTTTTGTGGACCGGCTAGAGGATGGGACTCAACCGCAATGGGATGCAAAGGTTTTAAGACTACCTGATGCATTAATGGTTGAGCTAGTGGATCAAGATACCATACCAAAATTCCCAATGTAAAATTGGGCAGGTTGAGGGTGGTCATTACCGGCTTGCTCATGACACGAGGCGGGTGAAAAAGGAAGGGAATTGTGTGGACTGGAGAGGAGCCTAGATAACTCCCTGCTAGTTGTATGTGGGGGTGTGGTTGTGGTTACAGCTGTGCATAATGCTGCGGCTGCAAATGATGTTGCGGTTGTTGTTGATGTTGCAGCTGCAGACGATGTTGTGGTTGCAGTTGGGGTTGTGGCTGCGGTTATTGTTTGGGTGCAGCGGTATTGGATGAGAGCATGCACAAGTCCGTAGTCTCATTTTGTGCCAGTGGTGGTGACACTAAAGGAAAATGAACCATCATGGTGGTATCAACAAAAAACCCAGGGCCCACATTCAACAATGGGGAGGCTGGTGTGTTGTCAACCATGGTGTTGATTGCAAGGATGACATTAGCGTGTGTGGTCATCCCTTGTGGCTCAGTGGTGGTGATGGTAGGGATAACGTTGGAGGGTGTCGTTAACCCTTACGGATTATGATAAGTGAGTTGATCAACCGTCACGATCTTCCCTTCGTGGGGGAACATCATGAGACAAAAGACAGTTGATGCGACAGCTCTCATGGTGTACATATAACTTCTTCTAAGAAGGAGGTTATAGTCCAGTTGAGCGTTGATAGCCTTTATGTCAATCAGAACTGTCTTTCTGGCTAATGTGATGGGGACATGGGGGAGGATTCCTTGGGCTTTAGTGGGATGGCCATCATAAGCCTGCAGGGTTGTGGAGGATGGTTGCAGAATTTGAGATCTAAGTTTCTGCCAGGCTAGGGTAGACATAATGCACATAGATGCCCCTTCATCCACTATGCACTAGTGCACAACCAGATTTCAGATAGACACTGGGATTTGGAAGGAGATGGTGGATGGCATGCGTAGTTCTCCTGTCACGTCCCCATGCCTTCGACCGGCATAGAGGACGCGACCCAACCATTAAACAACTGGGATACCAGCCCCATGAACATATGGAGACACAAAGATTTGCTGAAATAACATGCTTAATAGAGACTTTGCACTAAAATATGCACATATGCAATTTAATCATCATACACAGCGGAAACCAACAGCATTCATACATGCATGTATTCCACATGTTCATTTCATATCATTAACAGTAAATATAACTGCAGAAGTAAAAATGGACAAAATTACTTATCTTAGGATGAACTCGATCCGCAACCAGCTATGTTGCTGCAACATTCCACCCAACCATAGGCCAGCGTGCTCCTCAATCTCTCAACAACGCTGCCACCCCCGAGATGGGCATGATTCTCCAAGGAATAAGGGAACTAGCAAGCTTACACATAGCCAAGGATGTCCGAAACACAGCCAAGCCAACATAGTTGGGTTTATCAGGCCGTTAAGGATCTGGAGAAGGAAAATTGCTAAGCTGGTGAGCTCATTACAGAGCCAAGAACACCTACACCAGAACTAGCCTGACCTTTAAGACACCCAAACACACCCAACACAAGGAATCAGTCCCTTCTCTGCTACACAGTCCCTCAGGCCCTGCATTCCCTTCCAGTGCTATTCAGGGGTGATGGAGAAGAAGGCCAGCCCTCTAGCTCTGTCTGTGTGGTTTCCAAACACCAGGTTTATCAAGCAAATCTAAGCTAACATTCCCACTCCTCCCACAGTCCGAAGACCAACCATTGCACTCAGGCAATTAATTTAGCTATCACAGCTTAAACAGGGAAGACAAATTATGAATCATTATTGGCCCTAGCGTGGCCAAAATGACTCTTCGAACGAAAATTACAATAGGCCCAAAGATGTAAGGAGGACCCCGGTAACACAACCAACAATGTGGGAAAATAACAGTCCCCAAATGTATCAGTGAGCACAGCTCACAGCAAATGTGGGGAATACAGCCCATCCTGGGCAACAAAATCACTGAGAAAACACACAAAGACCACACAGAGGAAGAGATAAAATACCGACTTTCGATAGCCACAGCATCCGTGATTTCACAGGAAAAGAACAACGTGGGAAAACCCAAAAACTCCTATGCATGAGAGGAACAATCAGACCCCATGAGGAATGAACAGCTCTTCCTGGGCGCATGGGTGAACAACAACAGCTAAGAGGATGCGAAATTTGATGTGCGTGAGTAACAGTAACAATTCCCTGCGTGAAGATGAGCAACAATGGCAAGGACACGAATTTGGAGGGCGTGGGTGTTCAGCACAGGCGTGGGGTGAAAGAGAATGTCTGCGTGAGGGATTGATGGTCATTTTTCCCCTTCCATTGTGAAGTCAAATGTGGATGGAGTGTGCATGGGGGCAAGGACTGACAGTCCTGCCACCCCACTCCCAAAATAATTAACTGCCTCAACCACCAGCAGCCATTCTTCAATGAAAGTGGTTGGAATAAGACAAAGGAAGAAGACACATGGGTTTTTCTCCCATTGGCCAAGGTTTGACAAATTTCCCCACATCCTTATCCTTGGGAAAATCATGCCCCATTCGATTTAGTTTCCGTGATCGTAGCTGGTCGGGTTCATTTTAATTAATTATAGATGCATATTTACATGATGACAAACATAATATATGCCACATGCCCCGATATACCATCGGTGACAAATTAAAATCCAAAACATAACATAACCGATCAATGGTGGGGCCTTGGCCTTTAACTCCACACCATGATCATTTACAATATACACATCATATACATCTAATGCAACGGGGTCAAAACCGGGGCATTACATCTCCATTCTATGTGTCGAATGTGATGAACTTGGAGTTGGAGGGGTCTACAGCCCCAAGGGCGGCTAGTAAGGATTTATGTTGCATTGGGCACGTTTTGAGTACCTCAAGAGAGGACATGGCCATTGGTGTTTGGGCCAAATCATCCACTATGCTATAGCTAACCGCAGCTCTAGTCGTGGCATTATTGGCAACTCAGTGTATGGGGGGGCAGGGGAAGGGGGGTAACTGAAGACGTGCATTGAGTGATTTGGATGTAGAGGCTGCTGATGTGTTAGCGAGTTTGGTGGTGGTTCTATACTAATTTCATCTAGTTTGTAGGTTGACCTCTTCAGTCATCATGGCTAGCAGGTGGTGGACACCTATTTCAGCCGTGGGAGGTGCCCCTGATGTGTTGGGATTGGGTTGGGGAGGACATGCAGTTGTCACCAATCCTTGGACTGGTAACGGGTTTTGGAGCACCATAGGAGGAGGTCCTTGTGGTGCTAGGTTGGTTTGGGCTTGGTCCATTGTGGCATGTTGCACCTCGCTCTGAATGGCCTACTTTGTGTGACCCATGAAGGGACACTTGAATGTGTAGTGCCTATAGACCTCAAAGAGTGTGCATGGTTGGTTTGTATGCAACGGAGCATTGCATATTGGTACATTTGTTCATGGAGGATTTTGGGTGGGTTGGTTTGCTGCAGCATTGTTGGGAGGATTTGGTTGTTAACCACCTCCCTACGGTTGATTATTGGCTTGGTTTCGGGGTCGGTTATTCCGGGCCTGCCCTTGTTGATTATTGGGGGCTGGCTAGTTGGGATGGTTTTGTTGTGCAAATACTTGTCCCAATGAAGCCGATGGAGTAGGGGCAGGGGATTGAACTGCTTGCACTGGTGGTGCATAATAAATTTGGGTGGGCGAAACTGCCACAAATGTGGGCATTTTCCCCCCGTATTGCTGTGTCTGCCATGCCAAGGCCTAAGCCTGCTGTGGTGGTGCAGGTTGTGCGTAGGAAGTTGTTTCTATGAACTGGGACATCATTCTGGTGTAGTCCGAGGTTTGGTTTTTGTAGGAAACATTAGCAATGTTCCTTGGTTGTGGTGGAACTGCAGGTGGTGTCGGATGGTGTTATGGTTGTTGGGAGACCAAGCCTATGATGCCATTTGCAGCATGAGATGCTCTCGGTGCATCTTGGTAGGAGGTAACCGGATGGGGAGCATCTGGAATGACGATGTAAAGGTATCCAGACTGTGCATAGATCAGGTCAAACTGTTGGGCTTTCAGTATGGCCTCCTCTTCGAATTGGGGACATTCAGATGCGACATCCTTTGCTATGGGTGGGAGCAAGGTTTTGAGAAACCAATCCAAGAAGATCTTGTCATCAAGTTGGATTTTACACAAACTACGATGTTGCCACCACTCATTGATATGGTCATTTATATGTGTTGCAGTGCTTTGGCAGTAGGGTAACAATATCTCCACTCCTTCGTCATATCTGACAGGGAGTTGGAAATACTGCAGGAACATGAAAGCTAGGGAGTTGAAATATGGGTTCTTGGCTTGCGGTATCTCAATGTACCATTTGGATACCTCATCTGTGAGGGTGCATTGGAAAAGTATTAACCTGATCGAGTCATCTATGATGCTATTTGAGGAGCACCATAGATGAAATGTCATGATGTGATTTTGGGGACACTTCCCTGCCTTCCCGTCAAACATAGGAATGTCTGAGGGAAGTTTGGTTGGCATGGGAGGCCAAAAGGTTTGATGGTGGATGGGGTCGTTTGTCAATTGAGCCAAATCAAGCAAGTTAAGACAAGCCATGAAAGGCAGATTTGACCCCAAGTTGATGTGAGATGGGGCCGACATGGTGGTGGGGTTTGTAGGTGCATAATGTACCTGCATAGTTGGGGGCGCTCGTGGTGCCATTGTGGATGGGCCAGTGCCCCCAAGTATGGTGTGAGGGACAGTGTGGGTGGGAGGGTCACTGCCCCCATGCATGATAGGAGGGGCAGTGTAGGTGGAGGGACCACTGCCCCCAAGTGTGACAGGAGGGGCAGTGTAGGTGGAAGGGGCACTTCCCCCATGTTGATAGGAGAGGCAGTGTATGTTGAAGGTCCACTGCTTCCAAGTGTTGCAGGTGGGACATCTTGAGTGGTTACTATGGGTGGTGGCAGCTGACTAATAACAGTTTGCATGACCTTGTTGGGGCCACCTGTAGGGTTTTTGGTGATAATTGGTGGTGTGGACATGGGTCCACTAGCGATTGATATGCCAAAAAATGGATCCGAGTTTGCACCAGCCATGGGGCTTGATGGTGTTGTGTGCAGGTCTGGTTTAGAATGATATGGGTCTGAATCTGAATCAGAGGTTGTGTGGCCTTCTGATGGTGTGAGAGGTCGTCGAGAACGGTCTCGACGGTGTCGGTTCAATGACCCGAATTGTGGTGGTTCGCCTCTTAGGCGTGAGGAAGAGCGTGAGGGATCAATTGGGTTAGATTTGTGTGTCAAACTGGTGGGAATGATTTTTTTGGACCTTGATTTAAATGGCTTCCTATTGGCTGTAGGTGGTCACTCGACCACCAAGACTACCAGAAGACAGTGCTTGGCTTTTTCCTCATGAGCATTCTACTCAATCGGTGGGGGTCGTTGCCCATTTCGCTTGGCAATTTTTCTCAGTCGCCAGCTACTTTGGGGTTCCCATGGTACTCCTCACAATGATTTTCTGGGCTAAGCCCAAGTACTTCTCACAGTTAAGGTAGTCAAAGACTTATGTCCTCAAAGACTACAGATTTTTGAACTTAGTGTAAATTAATAAATTTTAGTGGCTCTCTCAGCGTCATGAACTGAGTTGGGTTGATTTATGTGGTATGGTGTGTATGTCTTTCTATGTTTTTGTTATTTGGTGGCTGCAAATGGTTTATGAATTCATCATAGTGTGGTTGAAAGCAATAAATGAACAGAATTTTGGAGACAAATACCATTTTTTACCATGAATTGTGATAGCCTAACTAGGTGACTACCTTACACCTATATTCTTCTTTAACCAAGAGAAGGTGTTGGGCTCTCAACACAATGGGACTAAGCTCATCCGTAGATCCAAAAGTCACCTCCCAAATTCAAGGTTGGTCAATAGGGAGGATGCTTAGCGTCGTGAGAAGCCCTCCTTCTCCACCCCCTCTACCTTCCAAGTCATTCGTTTTTAGTGGTTTCAAACAATATTGGGTGAAGGGCCTATTACTATACGAGATGTGCCCTTCGTCTTATCCCAGAATACTCTGAAGGGTGATGACTAGGTAGAGGAGGAAGGGTAAGCAAGGTTGTTGATTTTATGTAAGTTTTAGTTAGGCTATGTTCATTACCCAATTAAATTTGTATAACTTACACTTAGTTCTGTGAATGAAATTGCAGTAAAATGAAACAGAAACATAAATGGAACAATTGTGCTGGACAGAGGCGGTTGAGCTGCACTGACAGTCCTTAGTAAATTGAAAATTAACTTCTGAGTGATAGACCACATGTTTCGAGTCAAATGTGGCGAGGGGGTCACCAAATTTTTCTAGAAATAGGCGAGGGGGTTGCTCAGATTTTGCACACATAAGCAGTATGTCTTTCTGAAGGAATTCGCACCTTTCGAGGGAAAAAGGGTGACCTGGTCACACTTGTGAGGCCTAAATGAACGACCTGGTCCCCTGTTTAGGCCTGATAAGTGTGACCTGCTCTGGATTGGCACTTTTTTTGATCCTGAGTCAAATCCGACCGAAAATAAACTGTATTGTGGACAAATGGACTTGGATTTTTATTTTGGAGGCTCGGCAGAAACAGTAAACTGTAAATAAATAGGATTTAAACTAGATTTGACAAGAAATTTTAAACCTAGGGCACAAACTAAAATAAAACTTGAAATTTAGAAAAACTCAACCAGGGATCCTGTGGGATCGAACTGGTATGGTCGCTAGTTCTATAGTAGGGATTTCTCCCTTGCTACAAGGTAGGAATGGATACCTTCTGTCTATAGGATGGAAGGATAGGTTCCTATGTGGAAATGCAAAAAAGAAAAATGGGAATGAAACTGGAAAGAAATGAAAGCAAAGATGGAGAACCCCTCTGCAAACAATGTTAGGGTTCCGCTCCAATAACCTGCAAACAACTATTCACAATGACATGCCTACAAAAACATGTTAGAATAAACCTACAAAGAGAAAATGAAAACCTGCAAACAAGCTACAGATTAGATATAAGCAAAGAAACAAAACAAAACAAAGGGTGGCTTTAGAGACAAAGGGTCTCAAGACATCCATGGGCAGCATAATAGTATGCAAGGGAAGAGTTCTTTGAGAGTGACCCCCACCCCTCCTTTTATAGCTTTTTTGGGGATTTTTAGGGTTTTAAGCCCTTGGTCAGGGCTTTAGCCCCTTTTTGGGGATTTTAGCCCCTTTCGCCCTAACTTTAGCTCCTTTTAGGGTTTTAGGCTCCTTTGAGGGGTTTTAGCCCCTTTTTGGAGGCTTTATCCCCTAGGAGAGTTATTTAGGCTATTTTTAGGGTTTTTAAGCCCTTTTACTCAATTTTAAGTCTTTTTGAGGGTGTGGGGTTCTAATGGGGTGATACGAAGGTCATGCATGGGTGTCCTTGGGTGGTGTAGGCCATGTAGAGTTGAGTGAGGGATTTTTCGGGTTAACATTGCCTGCAACGATGTCTTCAGTGTTGTCAACTGGCCTTCAGCTTCTTGCTCCTGCACTGTCAACTAATCGAGCTGCTTGTCTTGGACAATGCTCTACCAAAACTGCATTGTCACAACCATGATGGTCTTATATTCTTGATCCATGGTTTTGAATTGGGTTTCTATTTCCTCAATAGAATCCTTCCATTCAGCAACCTGCTCCAACGGCGTCATTGGTTGGACCAAAGCATTGAGCATCAGATTCATATCCTAAATCTTGACAATGGTTTCCCCAGGTTGCTTGGCCATAGCGACCACGATAAGCTCGGTCATGCTCTCAAAAATATGTTGACAAGCCTCATGAATGGCTTTCTTGACCTCGCTGCATCTTGCACACAGCTGTGCTACCTTCAATGCATCTATTTCTCATACCTTCTCCTCTGCCATCTGTACCCTGACCTGATGCAGCTCCTCCACTACTTTCTGCAGCTTCTCGGCTGTGTTCTATGACTATACGTATCCGTCAATCAACTCCTTCTATCTATCCGCTAATTCCTGGGCGGTCACGTGCTGTAGATCCACCAGTACTTGAGCCAGTAACTTGTTTAGATCCAAAGCAACGCTCTAGATCAGGCACAGTAGCTAGTTCACGTCTTCATTTCCCACATTTATTGTAGTCATGGGAACTTGCACATTCCTAGCCTGGGGCTCGGTGCTGATCAACGAAACTTCTTGCATCACATGTCTCACGGATGTCTTCCTGGAAACAATATCAAAAATGGAATTCAACCTATCTCTTACCACACCAAACTCTTCATGGTTGGACTCGCAGATCGCATTTGTCATAGTATCAGAGGAGTCTGTGACCGCTTTAATGTTCCTCTACAGTTGGTCCTCCATCCTCGAACAGATACTATTGCCTACATCTTATTCCTAGCACCATTTAGTGTGAGTCTCCTCCTACATGCACTATGCTTCGACCTCAAGATTTATCGATGACTCGTTGTTAGAGTCATGAACACTCAGGTCCTTTTGGGTAGGCTCTTCTAAGGCATCAGGTGGCAACTCCTTAGAAATTTCCTCCTGACTCACAAGGTTGTGCCATTCAGCTGGCCACTATTGAACAATAGCATCCAATTCTTCAGTCGTGACTTTGTAAGATAGAGGTAGCCACTTCCTGTCGGGGTCCCCCTGTGCCTGGAAGTAAATAGAATGTGGCTCATTAGTGAATCGAATAAGCCACTGATACTTGGCTATGGCATAAGGAGATACTCAGGGAACTGTGATAACAGTGGCTTGCAGCGCTTCCCAATAGACCCAAAAGTGAATTGCACAGTCTGTCTGTTGACTGGGATCCTCAACCACCACAAATTCTGATATCGTGTTCCGTGGAACACCTTCGCCACATTGACTTCCACTGGTTGGTAATCTTTGGGTTCCATCCAGGCAACAAGTGCAATATGAATTAATAGTAAACTATATGAAAACAATCACCCTGCCTAAGTAGCAAGAGCATATTCGAGCAACTAGTTAAGAAATAACAAAGACCAGTTCATTTGTATTCCTTCTGCACATTTCTGGGTGCATGTGACCACGCCCGAGTTGCACTGGACCAATCGATTCCCCTGAACAACCTTGCTCGCTAAAATGGGTGCTCCGATATGCACCTCGTGTAAGTTAATGCTATCAATACGGTAGGCACGGCCATCCCACTGTAAGACAAAATGCTCCTTCAACCACTTAGCAAGCTTCTTGTCAGTATCCTGTTGGGAAATAGGGCAGACCCGGGTTTAATCCTTTTATGTCACACCAACAAAAGACCCACTGTGTTGGCCCTTTCAGCAACAACCTGCGCACAGGTTGCAGTCTCACCCGAAACAGCAATGGGGTGCCGCAGAATCAGGTTTCTGCAAGCAGAGAGGGATATTACTGTACCTTAGCCTTTACTAAACTTATTAATCAACAATTACACAGCTTGTCATTCACTTTTATACAACTTCGCAGATAGATAAACAACCATGACTTGCTTAACCCACTACAGGGAATTCACAGCGAAGCTTGTTATTAGCAGTGATCTAAGTTATCAAATGTATACAGTTATTAATGCATAAAAGACAACAGAAATAGAAACAACACAAGAAACGACAACACCAGATATAATGTGGTTCACCCCCAGTGTAGGGGCTACATCCACAAACTACGTTTTATTCAACTTGCTACAAAACCACAGTTTGATTTGCGCACTCAGCTGCAGATCCCTTCAGTCCTTAACAGCCACGCACATAGCAGCAGGCCTCTGCACACACAGCTGCAGATCTTTTCTCAATCTTCTTACAAAACCCTCTGTGCACACAGCTGCAGAGGTTGTCCACGCACACAGCTGGGACTTATCCTTTCCTTACAAAATCATCCTTAGCTTTACCTTACTCGTTCTTACATCATAAAAACCTAACCTTTCTTATTTACCCAAGTGCCTATTTATAACGCACTGTTTACAAAAACATGGATTCAATACCATGGGCACCCAAAACCCTAAACCTTGGTCTTAAGCCGCAGGTTTAATTACAATAGAGGACTTTGACTCAACCCCCGACACCCCTAAGACTATTTTGAGTCAAATCCATGGAGTTACCCATCTTAAGGACCGTTGAGGTGCGTTCCCTAACAGGCCCCTAAGACTCACCAGTGTCCCGTCCCGGGGCACTTATCTGCTCGGCTGGGAGTAAACTTTGCTTGGTGAAGACATTGTGCGCTGGTTCCTAGAGTCCTTCCTGCTAGTAGCCGGTTTCCTGCTTCTTTCTGTTGCTTGATATTGATGCTGACTAAGGCCTTGTGTATCCATCTGCAACCCCATCCTTTGGTCAGGTTGGCGACACTTAACCAGCCACAGCTTGGGGTCCCCTAGAATTGTGTGTCACGCTGCATAAGTGACACAGCTGCCATGGTTCTGCTATGTCAGAAGATTTCAGGGTGGGGCTCGCCAGAGTCATGTGGCGAGGTCTTATGGCCTTCGTGGCTCCATGTTAGAGCAAATGTGTGCCTGCCTTCGCCTGATTTATAGAAAAATTATGCCTGCCTGTGTACCTAAATCGAATACAACTGTACTGGCAGATTACTCAAAAGGTTCTGCAGATCTCTCTCTCTGAACTCTCCTACTAGCTCCTGGACTTCACAATCGTTTGACATGGCTCCAGTTGAGCAAACTCCAAGAAGTGCTTCGAGGAAGATTTCACAAGCCAATGTAGCTTACTTATAGAATTCCGTTACAGAATCTATCATCATAGTGTAGTAATGACATCAAATCTGCTTGAATACCAAAAATCTTGTCACACCCAACCTGAGATTCTCTCGAAATCTCATAATTACGGTTATGAAGAGTAGCTCACGTGCCGCCGCCGTCAAATGTATTTTGTTCCATCCATCTCATACTAGGATGAGACACAGTGCCAACCTATGACATAACAACCACTTTCCACTTCGACATAGGATGAACCTGCATCCCCTGACCAACCTTCAGCTTCCCATACTTGATTCTTCAGAGTGCGACATTCCACAGTGTGGCGAGTAGCTGTGGTGGGTACGTAGACTTTTCTTTCTTGGTGCTATCTTCAATTCTGAGGACTTGGCCTGTCCCTGTACTTCTTTAGACGACTCCCATTTATCGTAGAAGGAAAGAGTTCTCCATTTAACTTAGCTAGTTGGACTGCGCCCCCATCAGTAACTTTCTGTACTATATACGATCCCTTCCAATGTGTCTTAAACTTTCCAGGGAACTTCATGAATTTTCTATCATAGAGTAGCACAAAATCACCCTACTGAAATTGTTTCTTCTTAATGTGTCTATCATGCCACACTTTTTCTCGGGATTTCTGCGCCTATTGCTGGAAGCCTGCAATAAGTCTATCCTCCTCGAGTTCTAATATCTATTTCAATCTCTCTGTTATTATGGGTGGGTCATCCATTTCGGTCAAAGCAGATATTCTGAGGCTGGGAACAATGTATTCCATGGGCATGATGGCTTCTTGCCCATAAACCAATCGGAAAGGTGTATGGCCTATCAACTTTTTGCAAGTAGTTTGGTAAGCCCATAGCACTGCTGGAATGCGAAGGTCCCAATTATTTCTGTTAGCATTACAAATCTTTGTCAAAGCATGCTCTAGGATCTTATTAAAAGCTTCGACAGTCCCATTTGCTTGTGGATGATAGGCTGTACTTTTCTGATGGTATACTTGAAATTCTTCAGTCAGCACTGTAATAGTTTTATTTAAGAAATGTGATCCTTGATCGCTCATAAGGACGTGAGGACACCCAAACCTGGACAAGATGTGATCGAAGATGAATTGCGCAGCTGTAGCAGCACTATAGTTCTTGACCGGTTGGGCTTCAGCCCAACGGGTAAGGTAGTCATTTGCTGTAATAATATATCTCGCGCCAGACTTCTTCGCAGGGGGGTTGATGGGGCCAACAAAGTCAATAGCCCATTTTTCAAAAGCTTGTAAGGTTACTTGTGGAACTAGGGGCATTTCATCCCACCGAGATGGTTTTCCTGTCCTCTGACAGACGTCGCAGCTGTGGAAATATTCTCGTGCATCCTTGTGAATGGTGGGCCACCATAAGCCGGCTATCAAAATCTTTTGTGCGGTAGCTTTCCCTGCATAATGACCTCCTGCTGCGCCAGAATGTGCCTCGTCCAGAATCAGGGGTCGTTCATGCTCCAAAACACACCGACGCAGTATTTTATCTGGTCCCATCTTGTACAGCTGGCCGGCTATTAGGGTGAAGTCTGCTGCTCGCACTACCAGCTTCTTTTTCTGTTGTGTTGTCATTTCAGCAGGTGGAAACCCTGTAGATAAGTACTGAGCAATATCCTGGAAGTAGTCATCGACTATCTGGATGGCAAACAGCTGCGCGTCAGGGAGGCCCTCATCCAAACTGGTGGGTTCTTCGCCCGACTCGAGCCTTGACAAGTGGTCAGGTCCTAGGTTCAGTCTCCCAGGCTTAACTATGATTTCGAAGTCATATTCTTGGAACAGAATCAGCCATCTACATATTCTTCCTCCTAGCACAGGCTTATTAACCAAATATTTCAAAGCAGAATGGTCAGTAAACATCTTAAAATGAGAACCTAACAGGTAATGTCGAAACTTTTGTAGTGCATACACCATAGCAAGGCCTTCCCGCTCGGTTGTAGTATAATTTTTCTCTGCAGTGGATAATTTTCTACTGGCAAAAGAAAGAGGGTGGTCGATCTGACCTGCACCTGGTTGAGCCAATACCACCCCAAGAGCAATGGAGGATGCGTCGACATGCACATGAAATTCTTTGTTCCAGTCAAGAAATACTAGAATAGGGGCAGTGACCATTTTGTCCTTCAAAATATCTAAGCTTTCCTGGCACTCTGGTGTCCATTCGAACTTATTATCTTTCTTCAACTACCTCTCCATCGGAGCGGTAATTTGAGCATATCCTTGGATGAATTTCCTGTAGTAACCAGTGTGACCAAGTGTCGTGCGCAGTTGTTTGATGAACTTTAGGGGTGGCAGATTTACAATAATAGCTATCTTCGCAGGATCCATCATCAATCCCTGCTTATAGACAACATGACCAAGGAGAATTCCAAAAGGGGCACAAAAGATACACTTTTTTAGATTCAAAGCAATCTGGTGCTATCGACACTTGTTTAACATAAGTCTCAAACTAGTGAGGTGGTCTTTTACTAACCCAAAAATATTCCAATCATCAAAATAAACTTCTAAGAATTTATGTATATATTCCTTAAAAGCAGAGATGACGACTCTAGAAAATATAGCAGGTGCATTCTTCAGCCCAAAGGGCATGACAGTATACTGAAAGGATCCCATTTCGGTAGCAAATGTTGTCTTATGTCGGTCTTCTGGAGCAATTCGGATCTGATGGTAGCCAGAAAACCCATCAGTGAAAGAGTATATTTCTTGACCTCCAACATTGTCGAGCACTTCGTCTGTAAAGGGGCTAGGAAAGGGATCATGCAAACAGGCATCATTTAATTTCCTGAGGTCGACACAGATGTGGATTTCACCCTTAGTCTTCTTCTCCTGGACCACCATAGGACTGACCCACTCAAATTCTTCAACAAGCCCAATTATTCCTACGGCGAGCATCTTATCCAGCTCCACCTTAACCTTTTCTTTATACTTCGGATTCAATCTATAAGGCCACTGTTTCACAGGTTTTGCATCAGGTTTCAAAGGGATCTTCATTACGCCAATATCACCCAAGATACCCTTCATTTCAGAAAACTTTGTTGGAAAGAGATCTTGGTACTCATGGAGAAGTTGGGTTACCTTGCTGACCATTTAATCATCCCAATAGTCATCGATTGTGGTGAGCTTAGGCTGTTCGTCGGATCCAATGTTAACTGTGCGGGTCTTCAGGGGCTGATTTACTTCCGGGGCTTCGATGGCTGGTCCTTGCACATCGCAGCATCCTTCGGAATCAGGGATAGTGATATTGCGCGGGTCCTCATCCTCCTCAATGGCGAAGTTATAACATTCTAGTGCGTGGGATTCCTGCACTGTCCAATCCGGTCGCTGTTCTACTAGTTCTCGTTCATCAAAGACCTTGGTATGGATGATCCTGATAGCTGCGTCTAGAGTTGGGCAGACATCATTAGTAGAAAAAGTGTGTATAAAATTATGGGCAAGACAGTCCCAACTTACAGTATCTAGGCGGAGCTCAGCTTCCTCGTACCAGGTCTGAGCTATCGGTGCCAGTGTATGGATGAATCTATGTGCCCATTCATTCTGAGGTACATACCTCCACGCCTCATAGCAGTTTGCCAAATGTGCTTGTGGAATAGATGTTCAATCAAACTTGCTTCGTACCTCCTCAGGCTGGTCCTTAAATCTCAGCCGAAGGAGCCTCTGACAGGCTTCCCAGCTAGGAATCTGCGATTTATGGCTCTTCCACCATCTAGCTGCTGTGGCTCTGAGTGCTGACTCCAGAGAAGTCATTTTCTGTGACTTAGGTATCTGACCTGAGAATTGTATGATAAATGGGTCAGGGTCTGTCGAACCATCAAAAGTAGGGATAGCACTTGGGTGTGAGCTGAGCCATCTGATGGATTTAGTAGTTCTGGTACTGCTATGTCCATGGAGCTCATATAATCGGTTCTTCCAATTCTCTAAGTCATCCTCCGAGTTGGTCATACAGGAGCTACCAGACTCCCAACCTGCGGTAGGAGGATCCTCATAACCTCCGTCCTGCGCAGTGATAGTGTAAATGGGCTCCACATCATCCTGATCCTTTTGTCGGAGGGGTTCTGTGTACCGTTCCCCTTGTGAGGGATCCAGGGGTAAGATGAATCTCAAGTCTTTCCCTTCGAAGATCATCTGTCTCTTCTTTAGGTTAATAATTGCAGCCTTTTCCATTGCCCACTCAATTCCTAATAAGGTTGGGTAGGGGTCGCTGTCATCAATGATTTCTATTACTTCGAAGTCCATAACAGTGCTGACCCCGGCAATATCTGTTTGGACACTCAGGAAACTTCCTAGAGGCACAATCCTTTGCTGGTTGGCTAGCCGCAACTGGATAGGGGACCAGGCGAGGGGGGGTTTGCCCATGTGTTCCCAGGTTTGTTTAGTTAACACATTTACATCGGACCCTAAGTCTAAGATAACATTAGTCAGATTATATGCCCCTATCTGAGCATTCAATCTCATCTCCCTGCCGGTTCTGTTCACTCGATGAACAATTTTATCTTGAGCAGAACTGTGCTGAGGTCCGCAGGAAGCAATGACTTTCTATAGCTCAGTCAGAGCATCCTGATCTCTTAACAGTTTGAGGAAACTCTGTAAAAAGGAGGAAAGGGTACTTACATTATCCCGCGGGGCTTCCTGGGGCCGCGAAGATAGTTGCTAAGGTGGTGCAGGTGCAATGGATGTGCTAGGGCCAGCAAAATATTTCTTAAGTTCCATAAATGTCTCTCTTTCTCTTGTGATATCAAATGCTGGGATTTTCACAGGAGCCTTACGAACCCGAGCGTCGGCGGGCTGTGTTTCTGTATCCTGTGGATGTGTCGTAGCTCCACTCCATGTGACAACATTGATATTTCCAGTAGGTCTGGAATCAACTGAAATCATCTGGATATTCCGCATAGGGGCACTCTGTTGTGCCTGAATCTTAGCTATGAGTTGTGGGCACTACTCAATCACATGATCTACCGCACAGCAATACCGACATGTCGTATTGGGGTTCCGACAGTCGCGAGCCAAATGCCCAGCTTAGTTACAATTGTAACATACCAACTGGCCTCGGCTTCTTCCGGCCATACCACCACGGCCTCCAAAAGAACCTCTACCAGAGGCACCCCCCTGGTAACCGTAGCTATCACAACTTGGGCCTGCATTGCGCACCCGGTAGGCGTCATAGGTGTGGCACTCTTCCTCATTATGACCTACGGACTTGCAGAAATTACAGTAGGGGTTCTTAGGTCCCTGTCCGTACCGTTGCAGCAGGTGACAGTTCCTGGGTCAGTGCTGACCTGTTGTTCTGCAGAGCTCACAATATAGGACTTGTGGTGGAAAGGGGTCCCGCGCACCTGTAGGCAGGTACTTGATTACCAGAGGGCACTGTTCCTTGACGTGACCTTCGATCCGACATTGCGTACACCAAACCTCTTCGCGATCGGGTTTTACCTTCTTGATTTCGTGAAGTTCCAGGGCCATCGCTGCTAACTGTGCTTGGATTTGAGCAATACCAAAATCATCTCCGACGGGGGCAATCTCCAGCTTCATTGCGATTTCCAGAGCCTCTGGCTGGTCAGCAACCTTCTGTTGCATGAGTGGAGTTATGATATGTGGTAATAATGCCGTGATAAACCATTCCTTTTGTTGCGTAGGACTAATGGTAAAGCTGACTTGGTTTAGGATAACTTTGAATCTCTGGTCGAAGTCCCACACAGATTCGCGGCGCCGCTATTGAATCTCTTTGAGTTCGGTGATGCTCTGCGATTCTGATTTAGGATTTTAAAATTATTTGGTTATGACTGCCTTAATCTCATCTAACGTAGGGCTCTGAGTACTAGAGAATTTCATGAACCAGGTCAAAGCCCTGTCCCAGAAAGAAGTAATGAGCTGTTCGGCTCACACATCTGGGTCTGTAATTTTCTTCGCATTCCATACTGCTTCACATAAAAACCAGAACTGTTCGGGGTCCTCTGATCCCGTGCCTTTGAAGATGGGGAGCTTAATGTCATCAACCAGGTGGGCCATGGCGGTTCTGGGAGGGGGACAGGACGTTGATTGGGAGGGATTTAAAGGTACAGACTGGCCTGTGGCCGGAATACTTGGACTTGGTTGACTGTCAGACTACGACGGAATTTCAGGGGTAACAGGGCTTCGCTGTGGGGTGACAGGGGAGTTTCCAAGCGAAGGGATTTCTTCAGAGCCTGACTCTTCAGAATTTACGGGGGAAGACATGGTAGCCTAACCTAAGGAATAGGAGTCAAAATCTCTTTTGTACCTTTTGCCACTTCGCAGCAAACCACTTTGCTCGTCGAAGGTATTATCACTTGCAAACATATGTTAGTACTACTAAGCTAGCAGTCTGATTCAAACCACAATATACCCTTTTCAGCCAATACTATTTAAATCCGCAAACTTAATGAATTCAAAAACTTACCACGGGGACCTTTGAAGAACTATCGTTCAGCTTCGCTGAAGGAGGTACTTGTGTCAATGGCAAACTCTGTTACGAAGGCTTCCAATGCGCGCCTCGTCCAGAAATCAACAGCGCGGGATACCTCATTGTTCATGTGTTGCACAAGATTGACCCTGGAGGGGGTCCACGTGGGAACCCATCGAGCTTGGCAGTTCGTCCTTCTTTCTGTTAACCTAGACAACCACTGGTGCAACTCTATGTGGATACTACCAAAGAAAATTACATAAGCATCACAAAAAACATACCTTTGTAAAAAGTCACGTGTACTACAACGCGGATTTGTGTTCTCTTGTTGCGCGACTTGCAGATAAGTCTCAGCAAACCAATCATTGGTTTTCATCACAGAGGGCCTCCAGAACATAGCCCTCGAGGTACGACGTAAACCCCTCTTGAGCAGATACTGAGTTCAACTGGCAACGGAACCAATTTGTTGGGCAATAGGGTAGACCCGGGTTTAATCCTTTTATGTCACACCAACAAAAGACCCACTGTGTTGGCCCTTTCGGCAACAACCTGCGCACAGGTTGCAGTCTCACCCAAAACAGCAATGGGGTGCCGCAGAATCAGGTTTCTGCAAGCAGAGAGGGATATTACTGTACCTTACCCTTTACTAAACTTATTAATCAACAATTACACAGCTTGTCATTCACTTTTATACAACTTCGCAGATATATAAACAACCATGACTTGCTTAACCCACTACAGGGAATTCACAGCGAAGCTTGTTATTAGAAGTGATCTAAGTTATCAAATGTATACAGTTATTAAGGCATAAAAGACAACAGAAATAGAAACAACACAAGAAACCACAACACCAGATATAACGTGGTTCACCCCCAGTGTAGGGGCTACGTCCACAAACTGTGTTTTATTCAACTTGCTACAAAACCACAGTTTGATCTATGCACTCAGCTGTAGATCCCTTCAGTCCTTAACAGCCGCGCACACAGCAGCAGGCCTCTACGCACACAGCTGCAGATCTTTTCTCAATCTTCTTACAAAACCCTCTGTGCACATAGCTGCAGAGGTCGTCCACGTACACAGCTGGGACTTAACCTTTCCTTACAAAATCAGCCTTAGCTTCACCTTACTCTTTCTTACATCATAAAAACCTAACCTTTCTTATTTACCCAAGTGCCTATTTATAACGCACTGTTTACAAAAACATGGATTCAATACCATGGGCACCCAAAACCCTAAACCCTGGTCTTAAGCCACGGGTTTAATTACAATAGAGGACTTTGACTCAACCCCTGACACCCCTAAGAGTATTTTCAGTCAAATCCATAGAGTTACCCATCTTAAGGACCATTGAGGTGCGTGCCCTAACATATCCCTCCCATGGATATATTGTGTTAGATCTTCCCCGACCTTTGCCAAGCCCGTAACACTCGCAATTAAATCTACTATGACAAGAATGGGAACATTCAACCAAAGTGTCCCACCATGAAAATAGGCCAAAATTTGTTTAACAAACGCATGCAATTCATTTAGTCGCCCAAAATGAGGCATATTGATGAGCCCCAACAATCCAGAGTTGTTTAACCCACTCGCCCAAGGTTGAGGAATCCGCTGAATTGGGGCACCAAACACCTTCAAAACTTACTGATAGGGCTCGTCCCAAACATCTTTAAGTAACAACGATTCATGGTCCTCAAACTTCAATCGAATCATGGCAGGGATGATATCGACCGAGAAAGTCATCCCTTTTGGAAACGGTGGCAATTTTGGCGGATACTTTTGATTTTTCATTGGCTGCCTCGGCTTGGCTCCTAGACATGTAGGAGCAACATATCCCAAGATATCATGAACAAAGATGCCCCTAGGTCCCGCAGACTCTATAGCTCCCAAGCTCAATGGCCCAGTTTGTGCAGTTCCTTCTCCTTGCACTCTAGCCAATGTGCAGGTGTACCTCTTCTGCGATGACATGGAATTGGGATTTTGAGCCTGTCGCTTCCTCTTGGGGATAGACGATGAGACAACTGGCATGCTCATGACTTATTCTTCAAAATTTGTGGGCCAAATGGGGGACTCTATTTCATTGGAAATCTCAATTGCATTGAGGTCTCTTAGGATGCCTCACGCCCCAAACCTGATAATGTACTCGATGACTCTAGCCTTCAACTCTACAACTCACTCAAAATATCACAGCACAACTCCACAATTCACACTCTTATCAACACTCTTCTCGCTCAATTGAACAATGCCTTCCTGCCGCATCCCACATGCTTTTTATAGGCACTTCCCAATTCAAAGTCATCATTTCCAAATCCCTTATCTCCATCATGACTAAATCCAGTAGTAATGATGCTAAATCCGTCAACAATCTTACCCTTCTAATGGTCGAATCAGTCATTAATGCACATCGCTTCAATAAGCACCACCAGCTAACTATTTTAACTACCTGCATTTATTAATGATTTGACCAAACCATAGCTACGTAGTTGTCTCAAGTGATCTCCTTTCTGTCGCTACTAACTCATATCCTTGCACAGCCTCATCCCCTAGCCTCACGTTGTTGCTAGCTAACAAAAAAAATTTCACAGCACCTCAAGCAGTACACATCTCTGGCCTCATCCTATAGGGCTTTAAGCGACTCCCATTTACAAGCATCGGCAATACCACCCGATCTAATTGCTGTAATTGAACTACACCTCCAGAAATAATGGAATGAACAAGATACGGTCCTAACCAGTGCATCTGTAACTTACCTGGATGCTTTATGAACTTGTTGTCGTATAACAACACCAAATATCCTTTTGCAAGCTATTTTTTCTTAATGTGGCGATCATGCCACGTCTTCTGTCGATCCTTCTCAACCTGTTGGTGGAAGCCTGCAACAAAGCAGTCTTCTTCAAGCTATACCAACTACGCGATACACTCTTCTGATTCTTTTGCATTATCCATGCTCGTCACCGCAATGATGCACAAACTAGGAACAACATATTCCATGGGCATGACCACCTCTTGCCCATATACCAGCTTCAATGGTGTTTGTCCTATTAGCCATTTTCAAGTAGTGTGATAGGCCCATAGCACTGCTATAATTTTCAGGTCCCAATTTTGTTGAATGCTTCGACAGTGCCATTCGCCTACGGATGGTATGGTGTACTCCTCTTATGTTTCACCTACAACTCCTCAGTTAGTGCTTTCACATTATGGTTGATGAAGTGACTTCCCTGGTCACTCGTCAAGATCTGGAGACACCCAAACCATGTCACAATGGTTTCAAAGATGAACCTCGTTGATGTCGCAGTGGTACAATCCATGATTGGTGCGTCTTCCTCCCATCTGGTCAGATAGTCAGTTGCGATAATGATTTATCGCACTCTAGTCCTCTTTCTCGATGGATTAATATGACCCACAAAATCCCCAACTCATTTATCAAAAGGCTGCAGAGTCACCTGCAGCACCAGCGGCATCTCATCCCATTGTGATGGTTTATTGACACACTGGAAAACATCATAGATCCTCGAATATTCTACGACATCATTGTGTAACGTAGGCCACCATAGCCCAGTGTGCAACACCTTCCACACAGTATCCTTCCTCCATAGTGACCTCCCATGATTCCTTCATGTGCTTCTTCTAGAATGGGACCCTGCTCATGCGATAGGATACACCATCACAAAATTTCATCTGGTCTGAGCTTATATAACTACCCAACAATCAGCTACAAATCTGAAGCCTTTACTACCAGCTGCTTCATTTAGCTAGTCGACATGTCCTCCGAGGCAACACCAGTGGCAAAAAACTGGATAATTGGAGCATAGTGATCATCTGTGATGTCAACATGGAACAATTGCACATCTAGAAATCCATAGTCAATATTGGTTGGTTCTTCGTCTATCTCAATGCGAGATAGGTGATCAGGGCCAACGTTCAATCATCCTGGTTTCACTATTATTTCAAAATCAAATTCCTGGAACAAAAGCAACCACCGACAGATTCCCCCCCCCCAACACAAGATTATTGACCAAGTATTGTAGAGAAGAATGGTTGGTGAACATCTTGAAATGTCCACCCAACAAATAGTTCCTAAAATTTTGCAAGGAATAAACCATCACCAAGCCTTCTTGTTCAGGTGTTGTGTAATTTCATTCAATAAATGACAACTTTCAATTGGCATATGTGATTGGGTGATCCAGGTCTCCCTTCCCCTATTGTGCAAGCACAACCCCCAGCGCAATAGATGAGGCATTAACATGCACATGGAACTTCTTATTCCAATCAGGAAAAACTAGTATAGGAGCATGGGCCATCTTGGCCTTCAATGTGTCAAAACTTCCTTGACATTCTTGATTCCATTCATATGTTGCATCATTTTTTAGTAGTTTCTCCGTGTGGGTAGTAATTGCAGCGTATCCTTTGATAAACTTGCGATAGTATCCTGCATGCCCAAACGTTTCCCAAAGCATCTTCACATTCGTCGGTGGCAGAAAACTAAGAATGAGTGAGATCTTTGCTGGATCAACCAACAAACCATCCTTACACACTATGTGCCCAAGTAGCATTCCAAATGGCACACAGAAAATACACTTCTTAGAATTTAATGCAATCTGATGTTGTCGACACCATTCAAGCATCAATTGCAAGTTGTCAAGATGGTCCCTAATTAGCCCGTAGACGGTCCAATCATCCATACATACTTTCAGGAAATTTTGAATGAAGTATTTAAACACAGCAACAATGACCTGAGAAAATATTGCGGGGGAATTCTTCAGCCCAAAAGGCATGACTGTATATTGAAAACATCCCCATTCAGTGACAAAAATGGTATTATGGAGATTCTCCTTTGCAATCTGGATCTGGTGGTACCCCGAAAAACCATATGTGAAGGAATACATCTCCTGACCGCCTACTCCTTCAAGGACTTCATTTGTAAAAGGAGTTGGGAACGAATCATGCATGCATGCATCATTCAACTTCCTTAGGTCAACACAAATATGGATTTCATCGGTCTTTTTCTCCTAGACCACCATAGGGCTTATCCACACTAATTCCTCCATAGGCTCGATGATCCCAGCATCTAGCATCCGATCTATCTCATCCTTCACACGGTCATTGTATTGTGGGTTTAGTCTATACGGCTGCACAGGTTTTGCATCTAGTTTCAACAGGATTTTCATCTCACCCAGGTCCCCCAATATCCCCTTCATTTCTGAAAACTATGTCAAAGAAAGGTCCTTGAATTCATGCAGTAGGTCCATGATTTTGGCCATTGTCTCCTCATCCCAGTAGTCCCTGACATTGGAAAACTTCGGGTTCTCTTCGCACCCAATGTTGACTTTCCTGATCTTCAACAGGTGACTCACTGAATCCATTGGTATGTCGGGTGTTGCGACATCGCAGTTTCCTTCTGATTCTAGAATATTAACATTCCACAACTCGTCATCATCCTCAAGTTCCCTAGACAAGTTGTAGCATGTCATCATGGATTGTATCGAGTAGTGTGCATGGGGATCAACTAGGTATGTGATAGGGATGAATTTCAAAACTATGTCATAGATTATTTGCAATGCATTATGAACTTCTAGGTTGGCATCCCGAAAACTAAACGTCTGCGTAAAATAAACAAACAACTCCTCCCAAGTGGTGATAGTTCTGCGCAACTCTGTCACTACATACCAGGATCTTGGCATCTCGTCCAGGGTGTGAACAAAAGCGTGCACCACTCATCTTTGGGTCATGATTCCCATAAATCCTAACATTCGATCAAGTGACTGGTGGGGTCATTCTGCCCATCGTATCTCCCACCATGATAGACCTCTTGATCGCCTAAGCACACCATCATCAATCTTCGGCACTGTTCCCAGTCATGGATCATCTTCTTGTGCATCGCCCACCATTGGGACAGAGTAGCCTTCAGTGCTACATCTAGAACCAATACCCTTAGTGGTTTAAACACTTTCTCTTCAAATTATCGAAGGAATTCTGGTAACGCTAGACGCCCTTCATAAATTGGAAACTCAAGAGTCTCAGTTGCGACACGACGAAGAGACTGAGTAATCAACCTGCATTTCCAGAATGACACTTCATGCAACCTATTCTGCCAATTTTCCAGAGCATCATTAGAATCATAGGACACAAAACTTGCGCTGCGCCCTCCAAGTTCACCATCGATGGTAGGATGGATATAGTCTTCAGATATATTATAAGTGTGATCCCAAATTCTACCAACTTCATCCATCACTTGTTCAATATACCAACAGCCTTCCTGTGGGTCCATGGGAGCGATGACCCTGACATCCTAGTTTTCAAATGTCATGACCGATTTATTGAAATTTATGACTGCCATGCTATCATTAGCCCACCCAATCCTTAGTAGCGCGGGATAGGAACCTCCATCTTCGACTACTTCTATCACATCAAAGTTAGCATGCATTTTCATACCTTCAAGATCAACAACTAGGTTTGATATGCGACCAAGGGCTAGAATTTTTCCTGATTTTCTAGTCACAACTGCACCAGCGACCATCCCAAGGTCAGATTCCCCATCAACTACCAGGTTTGCTTGGTCAAAATATTTACATCTGATCCAAGATCCAGAATAACAGAGTCAACCTCGTAATCTCCAATTTGGATATTCATCCTCATCTCCTTAGCTGTCTTTCTCTTTTGCAAGGATTTTACCGCGGAATCATTTAATGCCTTATCCATGTGGTACAATAATGTATCAAACTCAACAAGGGCATTAGGGTCCCTTTCCAATGACAGACAACTCTCAAAGAACTATTTCAAGGTACCATGCTGCCGCGATGGCCCTACCTCTACAAATGGATCAAAAGCAAATGGCATGTCAATAATCGACAACTTACCTAGATTTTTCCCATTTGCATGCTTGGCCTCAAAGAAGGTGTCTTTCTCTGTCTCAATATCAAATGCTAATTTCTTCTTTCTAGCGAGCCAAACTTGTTTCCACGGTCCATCTTCTCTTGTCATCACACTGACATGAGTGACAACCCCAACGTCGACATCCTTCATTCGTGGTTCGGCTTGAATTGTCGCAACCGTCGATCCTTGGTTCAAGTTCTAAGCTTAATTCAATGGTGGGTTCTGATTCAATGGCTAATTCATCGGCTGATTCTGAGTCTGGGGTGGGTTCTGGGTTTAATTCTGTGATGGGATCTGATTCTGCATCGTCGGTTGGTTTTGTACTTGGAACATTGGCTGGTTCTGAGTCTACGCATTCTACAACTGAGGAATGGTTCCAGGCTACCATTTTTTAATTAGTTGAGGGAAATTTTCAACATTATGCTCATTGGCTGCACATTATGTACACTATGCATAAGGGCACTCCCTCTGATAGTGCCCAACCAATCCATAGGTATAACAATGGATTGATTCATGACCTCGTCCTCCTCCTTGTCATCTGAATCCTCTGTGGAATCTTAGTTGGACTCCTCCTTGTTGAAAATGAGGTTGGAACATTTACGGCTATGGTGGGCTTGGTTGCTGCTAGACATAGTGCACAACTTGAACATATTGTGGCTAAGATTGAATGAGTGGTGCCTGATTATACTGTGGTTGTGGCGCATACTGCGGTTGTGCTACAAGATGTGGCTGAGGTACAAACTGTGGCTGCGTTGTAAACTGCTACTGTGGTTGCACTTAGATAAACTGCATCTGGGGCGGTGGTGTATACTGCACCTCCACTTCTGGTTGTACCATTTGGGGCTGTGCTTGCATTTCCAAAGGGTCCTTGCCTTTCACGAAGTATGAATCATATGTCCTTTCCTTAAGCAAATCATATGTCCTTTCCTGAAGCAAATCATATGCTCGATAGTTTTTATCATCATGTCCTACTAACTGACAAAAGGTACAGTACATATTTTCTTCCTTGGTAACCATATTTTTCATGTATTCATAGTTCTCATGTCAATGCCCATAGAGCTGACATATGCGGCACCATGGTATACCAGCACAGCTCAACGGGTTCGGCGCTCCTGAAAGAAAATAATTCTGGAATATCGGACATGTATCCTTGGTATGTCTGTCTGCATGACACTGGGTGAACCAAAGGTCATCATGATCTTCCTGGGCCTTCTTAATATCTTGCAGTTGGAGCATCAGATTGGCCAACTATGCTTGAAACTAGTTCATTCTGATCATGGTTTCTCCTACTGGTGATGCCTCCAATTTCATCGCGGTTTCCAGAGCCTCGCTCTGTGTCGCAATATTTTGTTGCATTAGTTATTGTCTGATATGTGGGACAAGCGCAATGATGAACCAATCCTTGTGCTGAACATCGCTCATCTAGAAGCTAACTCGAACCATCAACACCTTAAACCACTGGTCGAAGTCCCAAATTGTTTCATTAGGGAACTACTGGATCTCTTTTAACTCATTAATGTACTGAGCCTCAGACTTTGGCTTCTTGAATTCTTCAAACAATCCCTTAAGGATCTCATCCAATGTCTTCGCTATTCCTCCCTGAGGAACCAGCATGAATCTCATATACCACTGCAATGCACGACCCCTGAGGGTAGTTTCCATCTGTATTTTCTTGACATCATCATCTACATTCTGTCGGGCGGTCCAAATCGCCTCACACAAGAACCTATATTGCTCTGGTTCATTGGTGTCGTTTCCATGAAATATTGGTAGCTTCATTTCATCGCCCACCATTCTGGGCCTTCTTCCTCCTGTTGGTGCTCTATTTCTAGACTGTTGCTGACACGTCGAGCAAGTTGAAATACAATGCGTGTTTCTTCCTTGTGGTGGAGTAGTGCACGGAGGTGTGGCCATGTTACTACTGGGGTTCGATCATGTCGTCCTTCCAGGCATAAACTGGTCATGTTCATCCTCATTGTCACTGAAAGTTCACTTTGTCCCATGTGGTTGTTCCTCACAGCATCGCACTTCGATCACAGTAGGACCTTCTCTCGTCCTCTGTCTCTTCTCTAGAAACCTTCACCTCCTCTTGTACAACCACTTGTTTCCTCAGCGACCTTCACACTTTCACCAGAAATCATGCCCATATACCCCTTACCTTTCCGTGCGTCTCTTCCCTTCCGTTGCGGTTCCTACATCCTCTACACACCAGAGTTCCACTACCCATGTTCCATCTTTAGAATACCTTTCTCATAGACCAGCTTTTTAATCGACAGCTGCAGAGATAGCAAGAATATACCTCACAGTCTGTTGAAGAGCTCCCTTTCTTCTTTGCTGAAGGACTTGTTGGTATCAACTGTAAAATAGGTAATGTAGCCCTCCAGAATACTATCCAACCACACCTCAACATCCCGCGATGCCTTATTGTCTATTTCTCGTAATTCTTGGATCAGTTCCGGAGTCCAGGAAGTCAGATCTCCATCTTGGAAGTTGGTTTTCTTAGAAGTAAACTTCACCAACCACTCATACAAGACAACAAGAAACTCACAAAGGAGCCATTTGTGAGGACCATCATAAATATATCCATCCGACCAGTTGCTCGTCAACAACTTTGGATTCTGATTTTCATCTGCAGCAAACTCTCACATTTTTAGACCAAACCACCCCTAAATCTCTAGACGAGTCGAATGCCAAAACATATCCTCCTTTCAATCTCCACTTGGTCCCAGAAATGGAACCATTTGTTGGCGAAAACCCACCAACAAAGCCTCTTCGACAGGGTTTCTCACTTTGTCGACACCCAACCAGTGTGGTCTCCCTGAGCACTAGCCCAAATAGGGTTTACCCTGCCCAACAACATCTGTAGAGTAGACGAAGTCTCACCTGATATGTTCAGGGGAGAGCTGTCGGAACCAAGTTTCCAGTAGTAAGAAGGGAGGAAATGGAATCGAATAGGGTTTTAACAGCATAAGCAATAGTTTACAGAACTAAGATAGTAATCATAATTTATCTTCATCGCTACAGATCTAACAATCACATCATTCATTTGTCGTAGGAGGTCGACACAGAAGTATAAAACAATTTAAACCATCCCTTATTAGAAATCCAACCGAATCAGAAGAGATCGAAGAGACATCAGTAAACCATAATAAAAATGTGATAGAATTGGAATAGATCACGGCCTCATAATTCATAATAGATTCAACATGCTTCTCATTGAGATCGCAGTAGAGAAAACAGCAAGACAAAAGACAACATTTATGCAACAACTGTCATATGATATTAATTCTGTGCAAAGGATCCAAAATAAGCAATTCTTCTCCACAACCAAAGGCTGAATACAACAAAAGAACCCAAATAGATCGCAGATACAACAGAAAATCCTCTAAAACCATAGACAGATCGCACCAGATCTCAAGCGATAATCATGCTCAAGATAATATTGATGTCCATCACAATTGCAAAACTAGTTCTATATATAGGCTTGCGCCTTTACATTGAAGATGCACATCTAACTAACTTGTAACCGCTAATGACCTATGGTGACAAAAATTGGTCAAATAATATATTAAATATTCAAAATGGTTATTTTTCTGCCCATCGCGCTAATCTAGCCTTGTGCGGTGTCGTGTGAGCTTGCGCAGCTTCTGCGATGCTGTGCAACTCACTTACCCAAAACCCCTGCCAACACTCTCCATGCTTTTTAGTGACGAATAAATATGCATTATGGTTCTTCCATTGTGTTCAAAACTTCATATAATTCACAAGAAAAAAATATGTTGGAGAAACATAAAGATCAATGAATATGCATACACTATTAGTATTTAATAATTAAAACAATTGAATAATTAATATGCTCTATGTTTTATAAACATGAAAATAAAGATACTTACAACAATTCTAATCTAAGCAAATTTAATCTAAGTTGAAGATCAATAGATATGCATACACTATTACTATTTAATAATTAAAACGGATAAATAATTAACATGTTCTATGTTTTAAAAACATGAGAATAAATATACCTACAACAATTCTAATCTAAGTTGGTGACAAAATAAATGTTATAATTAAATAAATAAATTTGAAGTTTTGGTTTTGTACTTTCTCAATTTTTATTTTACACATTTTGCGTAGAAATGGATGGATCTGGGTACGTCGGGGTAAATTTATTGTGCGGATTAAAATTAGTTGTTTCTCTTTATGTTTTAAAAACATGGGAATAAATATAAGTACAAAAGTTCTAATTTAAGTCGATGACAAAATAAATTTTGTAATTAAATTGTTAGGTATAACTCCCGATTCAATATTATTCATAGGCTAAAGCATATATTTATATATTACATGTGACGGTTGAGCTTCATCAACCTTTTCTCCTTCCTACGTAACTGTTCAGCTAACTATTTATCTATTTATTTACAATATTATAATCCTGACGGATTATATTCTAACAATCCCCCTCTTAATCCGAAGGGGTGTTCGTAAGTCCGAGCATGTTTCTGAATCTTTCAAACTTTTCTCGTCCAAGCGCTTTGGTGAAGATGTCTGCAACTTGATCATTTGTGGAACAATGTCGAAGATGGACTATCTTGGACTCTACATGATGTCGAATCAAATGATACTTTGTGTTGATGTGTTTGGTTCAATCATGGAATTTAGGATTCTTAGCCAGCTTGATTGCAGAAGTATTGTCGACCAATAATGGAGTGGAGTTTTCTTGTTTTTCTTGCAAATATTCAAGTATCTTCCTGAGCCATACTATTTCTTTCGTTGCTTCAGCTGCAGCCACATATTCTGCTTCTATTGTTGAATCTGTTGGAACTGACTGTTTGCATGATCTCCATGAGACAGCTGCTGATCCAAGACTCATAGTGTATCCAGAAGTTGATACTCCTATCTCCTTATCGCCATCAAAATTTGAGTCTGAGTACCCAA
>LPNX010679817.1:155974-206299 GCA_001517045.1 Pseudotsuga menziesii
TGAGTTCTTCAAAACAATATTTTCTAAATGTCATGTGTGATGTTGCACCAGTATCAAGCAGCCAACAATCTTTGTAAGATGAAAGTTAAGTCATTTCATTAATTCCAAGATTACAATGTGCAACAATACAAGAATCAGAAGATTTACTAGCATCTTGGTCATCTTTCTTCTGGTTATGTTTGTCTTTGATGGAGTCCCACGAAGCCCAACACTGATCTGATGTGTGCCCAGTCTTTCCACAACGCTTGCACTGCAAATCTGATCTTTTGTTTCTGCCCCCTCTGCCTCTGAAATTTATGCTTCCTCTGCCTCTTTTGCTACTTTCTCCTTTGGGATGATCTTTTCCAGAGAGAGAGGCACCAACTCTAGATGCTATAGATTGCATCTTTTACAACTGTTAGTGTAATGAACTTAATATGAAAAAGATAATGAGATAATAGAGAAAAACAAAAACCTTGCAGGTCTACAGTCTCTGCCAAGGTGAATACAATGTTAATATCTCAACTTCAAGTTTTAAAAAATGATACAATGATAGAGAAAATATTACAACCAACAGTCAACAATTATCTCATCTCTTCGCAGATTTCAAAATCAAAACTTTATGATGGGCAGTATCAGCAATCTCATTTCATGTAGAATGTGATCACAAATTCAGTCTTCAAGTGGATGTTTACAGCAATATTTAGATTCGGCCTTCATGCACTTCACAAGCAGTCTTGAGGGAGAGCACCAGCTCGATTACAATATTCAGGTGGATATGAGCAACTTCAGGAAAATGGAAGTAATTTACAACAAACACCAACAGTATTCTGTGTATCTATCACTCTTCAATGCAAAAGATTAGGGCAAAAATTAGGGTTTTTGTATTTTAATGAACAAAAACGTTTTACCTCCACGCTCATAGCTCGCAGAAATCACAGCAGTGTGAATGACTTCAATGGTCTCATATATCATCAATACGCAGCATACATGCAGCAAGCATTATACATCAGTCAGCACTGATAAGTATTCAATGCTGGTTTTCATGAAGATAAGAGGGTAGTCGCACTCCACGCTCTCATTGACAGCACCATCAACACAGTCATGAATGTTCAAAGGAATTACAACAGCAATTACCCATCAAATACAGCTAGGGAGACCGTCAAAATATGGCTTACAATACAGAAAACATTTCACGCTTCACGTAGTAGAAGAGAAGATTAGGGTTTTAGTACATCAAGGGAGCCACAGCAGGTCGTAGCAGGTCATAGCAGTCTTCAATGATCAATTGTCTTCTCCAGCTTCCAAGTTTCCGTCACTCTCAGCAAGTTCTGTGATATTACCATCTTAAATCTTGTTTTTATTGAGTTCTATCATGCGTTGTGAATACTATGAAGACTGTTCTCTTCATTGCGTTGATATCTCAGTGGAAGCTGGAGATCACAATGGCGTGAGGGGAGTGGTGAATTGCAGGTAGAGTGATAGGTAGACAATCAAACAAAAACTTCAACCGTTCATTCAATATCGTGCAGTGATTCGGGTTTCACGCACAGTGGAGCACTCTCAAAATAAAAGTGGAGTCTCTACAAAATCGCAGCACAAAGAAACTGAATGTGAAGGAATTGCAACGCATACAATGAAATGCTCACAGGCTGGCATGAGGGAAGAGCAGAGGGCAGACGGACGAAGCAGGCAGTCTGGCAACTGGCAATGGACAGGAAAGCAGAATGCCAGGACTGAAATGCAGCAGGCAGGAGTTATGGCAAATAGCCAAGCTCTGATACCACTTGTTAGGTATAACTCCCGATTCAATATTATTCATAGGCTAAATCATATATTTATATATTACATGTGACGGTTGAGCTTCATCAACCTTTTCTCCTTCCTACGTAACTGTTCAGCTAACTATTTATCTATTTATTTACAATATTATAATCCTGATAGATTATATTCTAACATAAATAAATGAATTTGGAATTTTGGTTTTGAACTTTCTCAATATTTATTAAGTAAATTCAGCATAGAGATTAATGGATTTCAACATTTTATACATCCTGTGTAAAAATGGATTGATCTAGATAGCTCGGGGTAAATCTATGCTTCTGATTAAAATAAGTTGTCTCTTTATATTTCTAATCAGATTTCAGGTTTGGATAGTTGGGATTGACTTAAGAATTTGCAATGGTATTCTGTAACAACTGGAACATAACCTACATAATAAAACATTTCTGAGCTAAAATTGTTCTGGTTGAACGGAGACCAAAACTAGGAGAAATTTTGGCCAAGCCACTTGAGCTCATCATAATCAATCATGAAAACATTTCAAGACATTAGTCTCAAACTGATAAGTCTAAAGAAGAACTAATATTTGAGTATTTCAAAGCAATCTCATTTGAATCATATTTAACGGTATTGATTAATTTGCCACATAGTGGTGATTAGGTTTTAATTTGGAGGTTGTGAACCCATGTCTAGTGATTAGGTTTTAGTTTGCAGGTTGTTAACCCATGCCAGTATGTATTGCATGCTCCAATTCCTATATACAGGAATTCCTGGTTATCTTAAGAAATGGAGGGATGAAGTTAAAACAATTTGGTAAAATATATGCAAAAATTTTTATTCTTGTATTAAGATCATTAAAGGGAATGTAAAAATTACATTTGTGGATAAGAAATTAACGTCTAAATTTAAGAATTCAAAGGATTAAATTTCCAAGAAATTGCTTGAGTTTATGAGATTGCATTAAGGAAAGAAGGAAGGTTGCGCTAGTAAGGAAAAGTGGATTGGGTCTTGTTAGTTATTGATTATATAGTTTTTAAACCCGACGATACTATAGAAGACATGCTAGGCAGGTATTCAAGTGTTTAGGAAATGAACGGACAGATCCATACTGTCAGGAAATATCAGTAAGTTACCCATAGTTTTGAATCATTTATACAAAGTTTTAAAGTTCGATATGATTTCATCCCTCTTTCACTTCAATACACGTCAACCAACATATCCCAAGAAAAGTGTTCCAACTTACACATCTTACAAAAAGAATATGTGTTCAGCTGCAACTTCTATGCCATCTTCTTCCTTGAAACCTTGCATAGTTGATGGTTATCTCATACGTAATGCATCTGTATTGTCCTTTCACTGACCTATGCTTTCCTTCCCACTCTTTCCATATCAACATATACCTACCTATATTAATAATCAAAACAAACATGAAGGTTACAAACATCTTATACAACCAATATCCCACTCACGGGAAATTGTAAGTTGATTGCAATAATGTAAACTAACATTGATTGATAGCATAAGGTTTATTGCATCATTTTAATTAAAAACCTTGGAATCAATTTCATGCAATTATAACAAAAGATAGAATCTACCTCATGAAATTACTCCACTTTTAGAACTGCAAGAGCACTTCAATCAAGGGGACAATGGAATTAATTTATGGGATCATGTCACTTCCACTCAAATTTAATCAATTTTGGCAATGGATTGGACAGGGAAACAATATCCAGTATTTATTGTATTCAGTTGGATAATATCTCATTTTATCTACTTAATGGGTTAAGTTTGTTGCATCTATGGCCCTTCATTCCTCCACTAATGTTCCACTCTTTAGTGTTTAGTCAGAATAAAGGATGGTGGGGGAAAGGTAGTTGGACTATGATCATGATCCATCATTATTAAATAAGCATCCTTCCTGGATGATATACCCAATAACTCTAATAACATCATTCCCGACCGAGTCTTCCCGATCGAGCCTGATAATGATATGAACAAGGATAACCAAAGGAACCCACGGTAAATCCATGAACAAGCCTTTGAGGACCTTTCACATAAGAGGGGAATGCAAGTTTCCTACTCACTCGTTTATTGTCCAGATGACCAAGAGGGAATTTGGTCCATCCATATATAGTATCCACCCATATTATTCACTCTAGGATATGTAAGAGGAAGTGGAACTCAACCATCGGATTTGGAGAACCGAAGGACCCAACCTTCCATGGGGAACCTCTTGATCTGTAGGACATATGAACAGGAATGCAACTATTCGGGATATTTTAGAGGAAAAGTGAAGCCCTACCCTTGCTACCTAGAACTGATGAAACACGGGTTTCCCATTTAGTCCTATGAAGGGAATGCATAATTGGTATGCAAAAAATTTCAAATTTGTTTGTTATTTTAAAATATGTGTCAATTATATTAACGTATATGATGCAAGTACCTGGTTCCTACTTAGATTTATCCCATCATGCTTAGAGAAGTGGCCTAAATGATAAAATGGAATGACATAAACCTTAACTCCCCGTGAAGGCGGGGCTCTTTCCCCAATAAACAACATCGAAGTTGAACCAATCCTACATGAGCTCCATAATTCACCTTATTTATTTCCCTCCTACCCCTCATATCTATGTGAAAAGACAAATTACACCCCCTCATTTTCATAAGGGCATTTGGCTCGACCAATCTTATAAAAAAATGACCTTCTTCCCTTGGGCTTATTTTATGGATATATATTATTTGAGATGATCCTAATCGAAGCTAACATTGTTCCTAAACCATTTTTGGTTAATAAATTATATGCCATGACAGAAAATAATGAAGTAATTGTAGCAAAAAATGAATTACAATTTTTCCCCAACTTTTGGAAAGATCTCTCAGCCCCTCACTAAAGTCGAGTTGGATCTGCTTGTTTTCCTCTCAATGGACCTACACAACAACATTGGACAAACGATTCAAGAGCTTGATGAAAGACGCATAGTCCTTGGCAATGGTTATATGGGATTGAAAAAAAGACACATCCAGGTCGTGGAAGAAAAATAAGATATCCTAGCAGAGGTCGAAGATCTACACATAGATGCTGCAGTGGGCCCTTTAGATGCCCCTAATCCTTCCACTTCGCACGATAAAGTTATAATTAAACATAATATGAAATCCTGCACAACAAAAACCATAAACTGGAAGCATATTTGTAGAGAATGCCGACACAACATCATATATAGCTCAAGAAAAAACTATAGGAATCTGGTCAGAATTTTTAGAGGATAAAGATGGAAACAAAAAAGTTCTCCAAGTTGGTTAATTCTATTTTTCAATTATGGAGCAACATACAGAGTGTAACAGATATTTTGGACAAAGAAATTTTTTTCAAGACATTAGAGACCCAACTTGATGATAGGAAGAATACTCTAAAAGACTTACCAACTAGTGCACAAGCAACTAGTATTACTGAGATGACCGAATTGTCCAAGAAGATTGCCACATCTCACGTTGAGAAACAACAACTAATCAATAAAATAACTCATCTTCAGGAAATGGCACAAAATAAGTACGCTTATTATTATACTTAAAAGACATAGAAACTAAAGCAATTCAAGCAACTAAAATTTTGAATCCCTAGTCGCTAGCGTAGATTACTCAAGAGTCAATCATGATGTACCTAAATCATTTGCAAAGTATTGAAAATTTATACCCCAAGGTAGCCCAGACATTCACCTAGAGGAAATTTGGATGAAAAATGAGCCTCCTAAGGAAAATGACCAAAAATGCCATGTAGGGAATTTTTTAAACTATTCACTTTTATCGAAGATGCCCAAGGTTATTTCACTTTTATGGAAGTTACCTTAAATACATATTTTACATTAAAATCAATTTATGAGTATGCATTTTGATGTAATGTTTTCACCCAAAATAAGGAAAAAAAATTAAATACACAGTTCCATCTTAAAAGTTATTTGACCCAACTTTTTGTTAGGATTATTAATCCTCCCTTGACCACATTGTCTATTAGATTATATTTTCCTAACTTAAGAACCTTAATTAATTAATTGGGTCCACTAGAACCGTTGGATCCACTTGGCCTAATGGGTCCACCTATACCATTTACTGGAGTGTGGGGAACACTACTAGAGGTTAACTACCACTTACTGCATGTGCATGCATCAGTTTGGGCACCTCCTAGACTAATCCCTACATTTTAGGAACAACTGGCAGTCTCGACACCAACCTCCATCAGTTAGGTGGAGTTGGAACTAGTTAGTCTTAATTATCCCCCAGTTACCTTCATTTACTTCAAAATCAGTTAACTAGTGCTAGCAATGCATGGCTAATGCATGGCTACATGGGGAGGAGAGCTTTTCCTACCTACCACACTCAGTTGCATTGAGTTAACCGTATCTCACTGATTGATTCAGTTATTGGACATCAGGGAGTTGATCTGTTGGACTCTAATATTGATTGGAAGACCATGAGTTATAGATTCAGTTAGATACAGTCAAATCCATGTGGATAGATTTGAATCATCCCTGATTGATTTTGAATTCTTTTCCTATGTAAACTATTCTAACATTGGATTTATTATTGTGAATGCTACTGTAAATTCCTGAGCAATACTTGTATGTTTCCTGTATGGTTTGTTTTGTTCATTGTGTATCTTCATTCTCCATTTATTGCAAACATTATTAGAACTATCTTCTTGAATATCTAAATGGCATTCAAATTCTAACATGGTATTAGAGCCTTGTCAAGAAGGTTTCATGCTTGTTTATCCCAAGAGGAAAAGCATGATTCTAACAGTTCATATGTTTTAGTGTTTTTGCAGTGAAATTTATAGGTACTATGTAGCTTGTGTGAAGTCTTGCAGTACTTTTAGCAGGAGCAATTATGACTTCTCAAATTCCCGATCCATAGATCCTCACAACTTCCAATTATCTTGATTGGAGGTTTGATATGCAGTTGGCCTTGCGCAAGCATAGCTACCATAGGATCATACATGGATGCTGTTATTATTTTGCAAGAAAAAGAAATACTAACAAATAAATGGAAATGATTCAGATATGTACATTCATCAGAAAAATAACACTACTTAGGAAAACCAAATGAATAATGATAGTATAATTTGAAAAATTCCATAGGAAAAGCTAGTCATCCATGCCTCATTGTAAGGATTTCTTGTCGTCTCAAGAATATTTTGAGTTTACCCTATGGAGTTTGTGACATTTTATAGTTATGGGTCCCATTTCTAGGATAATCCTATCCTATGTATTGGTTGAATTAGATGGCTGATTCCAAGCCCAACCTACATCCATTATCTCATAATATCACAAACAATTGGCCTAAACATGTATATATATATTCTTGGTTTTTTTAACCATTTTTTATGAACCATGTGCATAGTGGTGCATTAACTAGATCTTTTTTACTCGATATTGCCCCACTTCCAGCAGACCTGTTTAGTACCCCGGTGGGTTTATCTTGGTACAATGCAAGCATAGCCCGCTGCCAGCAGGCCTGTTCAGTACCCCTACAGGTTTACATGCATTTATCGAGCTCCCTTGTTTTAAGATGTTAATTAGCATTGACCCACTGCCAACAGGCATGTTCAGTAACCTGATGGGTTTTCCTCGTATAATGATTTTAAATATATGGAATTCAATTGGTACTAGAGCGTGTTAAGATTACTAAACACATAATTCAACTTTCTAGAGTAAACCTTATAAGGAACTTTTATAATGGCCAAAACCGTAGGTCGTGTCAAAAGAGAATAACTTAAAGTTTTCCCTTGACCTCTTAGTCTATCTTCTTCATAAAATATCAATAATGTTCCCCACAAGCAGAAATTTCTCTTACTCTCGGGTTACCACAAAAATGCTTAAGAGACAAGTTTTGATAATAAGTATAGGATGAACTAGTAGTCCATAGGTGTAAGATGAGAATCTGAAGAACATGATGATTAAAGTAGGTATTTCAAGCAAATGTTCCAATAAATCATAAATGTACATGTCTAAACCAAAATACCATATATAAAATCATAACAAATCATAGAGAAAATGACATACAAAGAATTTTTTAATTTTCAGTATAAACTTTCAATTTTTGAAAGCACCCAAAAAGAGTTAAGATACATTATGAGTCTTTTAGTGCACTTCCCTTTTCAGATAATACCTCATGAGCTGCTTATAGAGATAAATTATTTGTAATCAACTACAAAATCACTTGTTAGATGATTCATATTTATTCAAAAATCATTCATAAAAATGAGAAAAAGGAAAAGAGTCTTCCTATTTTAATTAACAAGACTCCAACAGGTGATCATGAAAATGAATCCTCTATATAAATGTAGTTAATTTGTTAGAAATAACTCTTATTTATCCAGGTGAACACAAACATATTTACATATATACAAGTAATGACAACCCAGAATAACTTTAGGGGTCAGGAGGAGGAGGAATAATTTCCTCTTCAACTAATTCCATCTCCTTCTGCTGCAAGACATTTTGTACAAATTCTTGTTTAGATGTTGGTTGGTGGTAAAGTCTAAGTCTGTGTCCATTTACTACAAAAGGAAACTTGTGAACCATCAATTGTCTTAATTTCTACTGACCCATTATTGATAGCTATAACTAATTCATATGGGCCCATCCAATAGGTAGTTAATTTTCCTTTAAACTTTTTGTACCTTGATTCGAATAGTAATGCCCAATCTCGAGTACTAAATTTATTTTGCTTATTAAATTTATCATGCCATTTCTTTCATTGATTATGTATTAACATTGTTCTTTGGAGTGCATCATGTCTAGTTTCATCTAACTCATTAATCTGTAAAACTCGTTGTTTTAGTGCCTCATCTAAATCCATGCCGAATTGTGTGGCCATGCAAAAGGTCTTAACTTGGAACTTGATAGGTAAAAGGACTTGCTTCCATATACTAACTCATAAGGGGTATGTCCAGTAGTGCTTCTCCATGTTATCCTATAGGCCCACAAGGCCTCTGGGAGTCTATCTGCCCAATCCTTATGATGTAGCTGAATAGTTTTAGTTAAGATAGCTTCCAATACCTTATTGGTTGATTCTACGTAGCCATCATCTTGTGGATGGTAAGGTGAGGATTTACAATGTCGTATACTATATTTCATGGTAATCTATTCCATTAATTTAGAGGTGAATTGTGAGCCTTGGTCAGTGAAGATTTCTTTTGGCACCCCAAATCGAGTGAATAATTCTTCATATATAAATTCTACCACAGATTTCTCTATGGCCCTAAACAAATATTTAACTTATACCCATTTGGTCATTGTAGTCTATGTAAACTAGGATATATTTCTTCTTATGGGACATGGGAGAAATTGGTCCTACAAAATCAATATCCCACTTCTCAAAAGGTTCAATCATGACCTGAGGCTGTAAAGGCATCTTGTCAGATGACGTAGGTCTACCCATTCTTTGGAAACTATCACATCCTTTAAAATATTTGGAAGCATCCTTAAAAATGTTTGGCCAGTAATAACCAGAATGCAATACTTTGTATTCCGTCCGCTTGTTAGAAAAGTGTCCCCCACATGGCCCATCATGGCATGCATAGAGTATTTATGTCATCGCGTCCTCTCATAAATATCGTCTAATAATAAGATATGGACCAGTGCGAAAAAAGGTCATTATCAACCCATGAATAGTTAGAGCTCTGGACTATAATGTGGCATTTCTCGTGTGGGGACAGATCATTTGGTAATTTCCCAGTTGCTAGATAATTAGTAATGTCTGCAAACCAATGGGTTTGGAGAGACACAACAAATAAATGTTTGTCGGGAAAAGTATCGTCAACGGGTTTAGCACCATCATCATGTTGAATATGACAGAGGAAATATGCTACCAAATTTTCTCTACCAGGTCGATCGATAACAGTGATATTAAATTACTGTAATAGAGGAAGCCACCAGGTCACTCTACCATTGGTAATTGGTTTATTCATAAAAAATTTGATGGCAGAATGGTCTGTATGCACTAAAAATTCATATCCTGTAATATAATGATGAAACTTAGTAATGACATAGACTACCGCCAAGAATTTGTTTCAGTGACAATGTAATTCAGTTTGATGGGAGCTAAGTTCTTGCTCACAAAGTAAATGGCATAAGATAATTGGCCTTCTTTTTGGCCTAGGACTCCTCCTATGGCCACATCAAAAGCATCAGTGGATTATAGGAAAAGGAAGGGACCAGTCGAGACCCCTAAGTATTGGTGCCACTGATAGTTTAGCTTTTAAAACTTCAAAATCACTTTGACAAGATTCAATCCATTGGAATTCTACATCCTTTGTAAGCAACATAAACATGGGTGCAACTCTTTTACTGAAATTGTTAATAAAATGACAATAATATCCTGCATGGCCAAGAAATATCCTTACCTCTTTTTGAGTTTTCGGAGAGGGAAGACCAACAATTAATTCTATTTTAGCAGGGTCTAACTTGATTCCTTCAGAAGAAACATGATACCCCAAGACTATACCTTCAGTTAATAACATTTTACATTTTTCGTGACTAGGGGCTAGGTTTGTTTCTTGACATCGAATTAGGACCTTCTTGAGGTTATCAAGGGCCTATTCAAAGGTATTACCATAGGCTGTAAAATCATCCATGTACGCCTCTACACAGTCATGTATAAGATCGATAAAAATCCCTACGACTGCTCACTGAAAAGAAAAATGTGCATTACATAAGACAAATGGAAAAACTCTGTAGGTGTGTGTTTCCCAAGGGCATGTAAAAGTGGTCTTATCTTGATCCTCAGGTGCTATTAAAATCTGATTGTATCCACTATACTTGTCAAGAAAGGAAAAATATTTCTTACCAAACATAGTATCTAACACTTGATCAATAAAGGGCAGAGGGAAGTAGTCTTTAAGAGTGCCCTTATTCAACTCTCTAAAATCAACACAAATACGCCATTTCCCTGTGACTTTATTTGGGACCACCACTAGAGGAGACACCCATTTACTGTCAGAGATAGGATAGATGAAACTAGAATTAAGAAGTTTTTGTAACTCCTCTTTCACTATATCTTTCAAAGCAGGGTTCATCCTCCTCTGAGGTTGCCTTAAAGGGGATATACTAGCATCCATGTAAATATGGTGAATACAAGTGTCAGGTGTATACCTTTCATGTCAGTGTATTCCCATGCAAATGATCCAGATTGGCTTTTAAGGACCTTAAGTAATTGTTCTTGTTGACTCTCAATTAACCTTGCATTTATGTGTAAAACGTTTCCAGGGCTAACCTCACAAGGCATGGTATATTACCCTATGTGCTCTTCAATTGCAAAGACACATGGTGTTTCTATGAATGTTGAGAGAGCCATATTTTCCTGAAACTCATCCTCAAAAATTTCATCAAGTTAAGCAAAAGACTAAGGAAAATCTATACAGGTTTTTGAATAGACAAATTGGCTTAACACATTCTCAGTAGTATGCTCCTAAAGTGCCCAGGAGCAGTCACTAGGAAAGAAGAGATCCTCAATATTTTCATCCCCAAAGGGGAAATATAACCACCACAAGGTTTCAATTACCGGTTGTGTTGGGGGGTATAAATCCATTTTTTGTTTGGACAACCCATTACAAATCGTCATCTCCCCATCCCTACATCCTATGACGACGTTGGTAGTACCCAACCATGGTATTCCCATTATAATTGGATTCCCCTTAGATGGGTCTTTTGATTCAACTACCATGAAATCAACAGGATATTCCCATGAGGCTACTAATACAACAATGTAATCTAGAAATCCAGTAGGTTTTACCGTAGTATGGTCTCCTAGTTCCATAATTAAGGGGGTTGGTCGAAGAAATTGTCCCAACTGTAAAGATTCTAAGATTTCAATCGTCATCATATTAATGTCAAATCCTAAATCGATAAGTGTATTATCTATGGCGGTATTATTTACAATAACAGTTAATACTGGGGATGGATTTGTATATTTTGCAATCCGAGACTAGTATGTCATACACTCAAACATCTTTCCTATAACATGAACTGTGAGGAGGTCCTTTTGTTTCTTTCCTAGGTGTTTAATACGTAGATCCTTTATTACCTTGGTGTAAATTGGTATATCCTTAATAGCATGTAATAGAGGATTTTTTAGACAAATATTCTTTAGTTCATTCAAAATGTCATAATCGGGATGGACTATGGGTTTTTCTATTGCTAATCATTCTGGAAATGGAGGAATCCTTTGTTCCTAAATGGGTTCTTACTATAGATGGGTATGCAATGAAATATTTGGCACATCTTGCAGAATAGTATCATTGATGACTTCATTAGGGTCTTCTACTTCTTCATTTTCATCACGAATGATGACTGATGATTTGGGTTTGTCATTCACAACACTTCCAGATCGTAATTCTATCTCATGTATAGGTACAGTCGATATAACATAGGATGGAAGAGTTTGCAACTCAATGCTGTTAAAAGCTTGAGTTGGCTTATTATTTGGATTAGGTATCGATTGTGCAGGTAATAATGTAGGTCGTGGAGGGTTTGTATTTTCGAAGTGATGAGGTTGTTGTGTAATAAGGGGGATTGGAGGCACAAATCTTGGTAACAATGGCTAGGTATTGGCTGAATGTTGAGGATAAGGATGAGTAGAGACATGAGGTGACTGGGGGTAGGAGTGTCCCCTCCACCCTTGTGTCCAATACTGTTGGTGAGTAAATTGTGAAGGAGAATACTGGGGTGACCAATGCTTCCAACTTGTAGCATTCCACTGTTGAGGTGGTTGGTAGGGTTGTTAATAAGGTGGGGGTTGTGGTGAAAAATTCTAATATGAAGGTAGTTCCCTTGGTTGCTAAGGAGGCCTCCTCAAGGTTTCACCAATGTCCCCACTTTTATATATGGCTTGTAACCCTTGTAACAATGGGAAATCATCTGTTGGATTCTCTTCCGTACAGAAATGACATACGTAGATGTTATGTAATCAGAATTCCCATTGGGGATGTTTAGTTCTGAATCTTGGACAAAAGATGGTCATCGCTCCAAATTCCTCTTCTTGCCTTTTTTTTATCTTGTAACACATCTAGTTGGGAACCCATTGCTCCTAAAATATCAGGTGAAATTTTACAATAGGTTTCATAATTCTATCCTTGTGACTCCTCCTAAACTGGGAGTATTTCCTTTTATATTCCTATTATAAGGTTCTAGAAGATTCCTCCCATCTTTCCCCCTACTTCTAGAGTAATTTCTACACATCTCCCCAATTTTTGCGAATTATTTGTGGGAGACATTGCCAGATGCCATGAGATTAAGGCTTTCTACCAGGTCTTTTGATATTCCCTTAAGGAATATTGTTTGTATTGCATCCTATGGAAGATATTTATGTTTAGATTTATGTAGTGTATAAATAAATCTTTTGAGATAGTATTCCAAGATCTCGTCTTCAAGTTGCTATATCTTAAAAATATCATTTCGAGAATATCTGGGTTTTCAATACTCTTGATATTTCCGCAATAATGTAGATTTCATATCTTCCCAAGTCCTGATACTATATTCTCCTAATCCCATAAACCATCTTTAAGCAGTGTCTTTTAGTGTAGCAGGAAAGAGTTTTAATTTGTGTGCATCTTGTAGATTGTTATAAATTCTACAGAGGATGTCAAACTCGAACAAAAATGTGTCCAAGTCTTCATTAATTTTTCCATAAAAAGTAGGTAAGGAGGAAGGAGGGATGTTCTTCAGATTTACATCTTGTGCAGTGTCTAAAATAGGGAATCTGAAGGTAGTCTCAGTTTGATTTTCTCCTTCTCCTTCATCATTTTTAACCTTGTCATGATATTCATTCTATTACCATCTCTCCATGTAGGTTTGATTCCTAAAGAGTGTATACCTAGGAGGCTCCTTTTGAGGTGATAATGGATAGTCCCAATGTTATGTTTTGGGGGATATCTTCCTTCGATCAACCGTACTCTTATTAGGTCCTATATGGATGGTAGGTACTCCTGTGGAGGTTTTAATTTGTGAAATAACTGTATCTGTTGAGATTCCAAAGAGAGCTTGTACCTGGGTAGGATCAATGAAATTAAAAAGTTAGTATCCCCTACTAATGAGAAAGTTGTATTGTTCGGTTTTTGCACTAATTGAGGATTGAGGATTTCCAATGGATGACTCTCTTGGACTTCTTCAGAAATGGGGTCCTTAGGATTTCCCACCAGGATTTCTTCACCGTCTATGGTTTCTCCTATAAATTCCTTAGGTCCCCAAGTAGAACTACTTCCTATGTGGCTTCTCCGATACCTTTCTGCTGAGTTAGTGCTTGGGGTATTTTGTCCCCCATAAAGGTTAGTAGGAATTTTAATAAGGTTTTGAGAACTTGTTCTAATGTATATACCCTTAAAATCTCTAGGTCTGTTCATAAAAAACTAAAGTGAAGGAAAACCTATGCTACTAGTATTTCTAGAGCTACTTCTACTGCTAGATTTGAGGGAGCCTATTATAACAGATGCGCAAGTTCTTACCTCTCGTCTTACCACTCCCCCGCCATGAGCCTATTACTAAACTTCATAAGGAAATTCTATCTATTCTACCTTACATAACAAATCTCTGACAATGGCGCCAAAAATGGTGGGTTTTATAATGTCTTNCTTCCCTCTCGTCTTCCCCCCCCCCCGCCATGAGCCTATTACTAAACTTCATAAGGAAATTCTATCTATTCTACCTTACATAACAAATCTCTGACAATGGCGCCAAAAATGGTGGGTTTTATAATGTCTTAATTAATTCACCAAAAATTTAATTATCGATTAAGGTTGGAAAACTTAGAGTTGACACAAAATATATGCAAAGGTAGAGGGGTTCCTAGGGTGTCATGGAAATATTTTAACAAAGAAAAGATCGAAAGATCTTTCAAAATGAAAAATCGATTCAAACTCCTAGAAATTCAACTATTAAGGCCATTAAACTACAACAGAGTATTAGACTAGAGCACTATCAACCTATACTTCTCTACTCTATAAAAAAATACCGAAAAGTAAAGATTTAAAAAATAATAGTCTAAGAAGGTAAACTTCCTATTACTCAACTATTCCACTTCTTAATCTAAGAATTAGAAAGCTTCATAAACGACTTCAAAAACTAACTATAAAAGGCATTATAATATTGGAAACAATATTACGATAATTGAATATACTTTTACAAACTTCAACAACTAAACTATACTTTCAAGTAATCAAATGTACATAACAATTAAACTAAACTATCTAGTTCCACTAGTTCCACTCTCCTTGGGGGTTCTGAGGATATGCATTCATTGTAATTGAAACTGGAGAAGGAGTAGTGTCAAAATGGCTTTCAAAAGAAGTAAAGAAACTGAATGGGACTAAATCTAATTTAACTTCTACAAATATATGCAAATTAAGGAATATCCAATTACAGGTGATGGTAAACATAGTGATTTATTCCATAAGCAAATGACTCTTAACTAAGAAAGGTATTATAAACAACTAATCTATCAAGAAACAAGATTCTTTTTCAGGATTACTTTTATAAATAAACAATTGTTATATGAAACATATGTAAGGGAAAATCTAACTTATAAACAAGTAAAAACATAATGAAAGAAGCAAATAGAAAACTTAATACATAAGCTCCTCTAAACACAAAGATATACACAAAGATAAACTAGACTAGAGATATACTTATCAAATGTTATAACAGTAATAAGTAAGAAGATCGGAAACCAAAGAATCAGAACAGAGTATAATTCAAGGCATACTAAGGTAAGAAGAGGTGAAAGATAATCATGAAACTTGATAAATACTTTGAGTAGTCTAATCTAAGGTTCCTATGGTAAGTACAACCATTATCTAATTACAAAAATAGAACAGAATTCAAAAGCTAATGAAACATAACCTTTAAACAAGCTTAAAACAAAATGGAAACATCGAAGACTGAATTAAAGACTGGATAGCAGACTGAACAAATGGTCTGAATGAAAGGATGAATAGGCGATCTAAATGACAATCTATATACATAAAATAGTGGAAAGTGGCCTAAATGATCTAATTATCAGCTGATTTTGTGCATATGGAAACAAGATGCATAAATAAATGAAGTCATTCAATAATCAAACTAACAACAAAAAGACTTATACTACTTCATGATTATAAAGAAACTATTGTTTATTGCATTATAAAGAAATCGAAAGTGTAACCAAAGTAAATTTATAACAAAGCAATATTTAACAGAACAAAATCTACTATAAATTAAATCTAAGATATAAAGCAATTCAGATCCTATGTAACTATCAATATAAACTAAACAATCAAACTGTAAAAAGACTAGAAAGGAAACTAACTATGCACACAACCGGTTATGTAATGCTGGAAATGAAACTATATTAATAACAAAACACATGCTACACGAAATGATAAAACAAACAACTACAAGAAACTCAATTACATAAGAAAACTAGAAACAAAACTATGCTAACTACAAGAAAGGAATGACGAAAATACACACGGAAATGGAGATCGCTGGTTGTTGAGGGGCCCTCTCAATATTCAGGGTTGCTCTTCAATCACTCATAGAGACGAGAACATGTATGAACAACAAAGATATTAGCTTGTATTAAAGTTCAGAACCGTATTACATAGTTTCTCTCCTAACGTCGACTGATTGACATGCTAGCTAACCATGCTCTTAGTTGCAAGCAGATATATATAGCGTTTACAAGGATAAGCAGGTTGACCCTTTCAATGGTCAACCACTCCTAAGATAGTCAACCATTATTACAAATAATCGATCATGTACCAACACACAGTCATTCTCCTGCTCTTTCGCTCGGCGGTTCTATTCATGTGGGCTGCAACATATTGTTTCTTACTGACATGGCCATAATTTGTGGTGTCGAGCAGAGAAGGTAGGATAGAGAGCCTTCTAGAGGAAGGATCATCTAGTCATTAGGCGTGTGGGAAATGGATCAACCGAAAACTTTAACGTTCGGGAATATGCTAATGAACAATGTGTGGTTTAATCGGCAAGCTGAACGATGAGTTGGAAATGATATGTGCATATCTAGCATGGGTGCGTGTCCAATATCAGCTCATGCAAAGATTATAACCTGCAAAACAATTTCACATATCAAACAAATTCCCAAATATCATCAAATTGGTTAATAAAATCATGAAATAATAAGAATAAACCAAAATTTGCATAAATCCTAAATGTATTCGTACCTGAGGCTGAATGATAAGCTGTATGACAGGAATATGTCAAAAAGGTGACAAAATAGATGTCAAAAGAGTAATTTATCATTTGAAAATAGTAAAAAAATTGGGATCAACATTCCCCCAAACTAGAGAGATGCCAAGTCCCACTGAGCAAAACAAAAGATGAGTCGGGAAGAAGGATGAGCTGCATTAGCAGCTGCTTTCGACTTAGCAGATGAAACAGGGGATTTAAACTTCAATTTATTGGCCTAACATTTTAAAACAACATGCCTCTCCTGTCAAGAGTTATGTGATGAATTAAAATCCTTGTTGAGGTCTTCGACATCCTTAATTTGCAAATGCAAATCCTTATTCTCTTGTCGAAGGTCCGTGGTTATCTTGACATATTCTTCATTCTAACGTGCTAACTATGCCAACTCTTGAGTCAATTAGCCTACTGTTGGATAATTAGGAGTGAATGGTTCTATAGGTTGCTTGGGGTCTGGATGCGGACTCAATTCCCTGGAAGGTATCTCGAGGTCGACAGAGGGAACTTGTCTTTCAAGACTCATGCCCTGAGAAGGTGTAGAGACAGTCTCACGAACAACATATTTGAGCAATTCAGCTAAGACACTAGCCAATGTGAAAAGGGCTGATTCTGAGTCAGGTTTATCTTCCTCAACCATGTTTTCTGGATTTTCGGTCAGAATATCAAGCTGAACCGTGGTTTGGACAATGGGCCAAACAATGGACTGGGAAAACTTCACCTTCTGATCCTTGGTATGAATTCATGGAAAAGGTAAAAAATCCGCAAACACGGTATTAATAGGGGTAGAATAGGCAGATGGAATGGCCTCTAATGTGTCTTCATCGATGTGCACGATGTTGGGGATTTTCTTCTCTACAGATGGGGTTTGACTGGATTCACGATTACGGAGATGCCTAGGGCATTTTCAAATATTGAGGTGAGGGTTTAGGACTTTGAACACAAAAGCATCCCAAGTCTAATTCCTCGTTTTGAGTTGATCCAAGATCAGAATCTTGATCAAGCTATGGTGATACAAACTTCCCCTAGGATTAATGGTATTCTTCCTAACTTTGCCTGACATTTTCTCCAAGCTCTTTAGGAAATAAAATGGGAAATTGAGAAACTATCGATTAACAAAAGGCGTCAGTAAACGAATATGGAAAGATTTGAATACACTGAACTTAACCTTGCAAGTGATAAGGTGGATGATGATGAACAGAGGGTTAAGATATTCGGGCTTAATCCATTATCGATGGAATCCTTTGATGCCTGCAACATGCTGGAATTTTGTCTTGAGAGTGAAGTTATGGGATGAACGAGGGAGAAACCAATGTTTGTGCAAGCGAGTGCCTTCTCTTGGGAGCTTCGTCGCGATGGAAATAGTCTCCTCAGTTTCCTGGAAAATGAGATGACCAACCTTGGCCAACTTACCATCAAAACCCATCATAAAAAGCAATGAAATTTCTTCATCACACCCCTGCAACAAGTGAAGAAATGGGTTCCACCCATCCCTGAAGAAAATCTCCCTACATTCTCAAAACTCCCGCATCTAGAACAGATCCTAATAATTCTCAGGCTCAAGCAGGTTCGGCATTGTTTAGAGAGAGGCGAGGATGAAAGGTTTGCAGAGGGTATAGGAAGATGGTGAATAAAATGAATCTGCAAGGACAATGGTAAGTGGGAGCGACAGAATGGAAAGAAAATCGCAAGAAGGTGAGTTTAAAACATGCTCCATATGAGAGATTGAATGATCATAGTAGACACTTGGCGCATTTAGATGATCGTACCATCATGGGGAATCTTGAATCATGTTCCATCAAAGGACGCATGCGATGATGAGTTTGTAAGGTTTTTATCAGTTAAACCATGTCCAAAGTAGAACTTTGGACAAGTTGAACATATTAATCAATGCAATTTCATAAACCATGTTCACAACCATAATAACTTGAATTAACATGAGGATCGATCACTTGATGGTTTACACATGGAATTAGATAAGAGGATAAGTGTGATGGTAGTATAATGATGACTGAAAATTTCCTAAGGTCGTATCACATCCATATGGGCTTAAACAAAATCGTACAAAACCATAGATTGAAATTAGTCTTAATAAAATAATGCTCTTATAAGCATGTAGATGTTACTTGATAATTATGGATATAGCTCAACTAACTTAACTTTTTTCCCAAAAACAAAATTAGCCGAACATCTTAACACACTTAACCATTACTTCTATAATATCACAGTTTGTCTTCATATCATCATTTCGCATTCCATTTTGACCAGCATTCGACCCTTCATATGGATTTTTTGTAAAATATGCTTTGTTGGATCAGGTTGCTGCTGATCATGTATTGAATTTTTGTAGGCTACTATCCCACAAGAGGATCGTATGGAACAACTCTATTGAATCTGCAATTGCGTTCTTCCTTATTAATCCAATATTAGGACCAGGTCCTGCTACTTACATCATCCTGAAAACACTTGTCATTTGTCAAAGATAAGTAAACCTTTTATGAATAGTCAAAAAAATAAAGACAATATTAATCTTCCTCCCCCAAACCAAAAATATGGCGTGGCCTCAAGCCATGCGAGAAAAACTAAGAAATTGCAAAATAGTTTAATACAAAGTTCTATCATGTTTTTGCAAGAAAAAGAAAGACTAACAAATAAATGGAAATGATTCAGATATGTACATTCATCAAAAAAATAACAGTGCTTAGGAAAACCAAATGAATAATGATAGTATAATTTGAAAAATTCCATAGGAAAAGCTAGTCGTCCATGCCTCATTTTATGGATTTCTTTTCATCTCAAGAATATTTTGAGTTTACCCTATGGATTTTGTGAGATTTAATAGCCATGGGTCCCATTTCTAGGATAATAATATCCTAGGTATTGGTTGAATTAGATGGCCAATTCCAAGCCCAATTTACATCCATTCTCTCATAACATCACAAACAATTGGAATAAACATGTATTTACATATTCTGATTTTTTTTTAATATTACCATTTTTTCACAAACCATGTGCATAGTGGTGCATCAACCAGATCTCTTTTACCCGATATTTCCCCACTACCAACAAGCCTCTTCAGTACCCCGGTGGGTTTATCTTCGTACCATGCAAGCATATCCCCGCTGCTAGTAGGCATGTTCAGTACACCGACAAGTTTACTTGCATTTACCAAGCTCCCTTGTTTTAAGATGTTACTTAGTATTGACCCACTTCCAGCAGGCCTGTTCAGTACCCAACAGGTTTTCCTCATGTAATGATTTTAAATATATGGAAGTCGATTGGTACTAGAGCATGTTAAGCCTACTAAGCACATAATTCAACTTTTACAATGGCCAAACCCGTAGGTCATATAAAAAGAGAATAACTTAAATTTTTCCCTTGAACTCTTAGGCTATATTCTTCATAAAATATCAATAATTTTCCCCACAAGCAGAAATTTCTCTTACCCTCGGGTTACTACAAAAATGCTTAAGAGACAAGTTTTGATAATAAGTATAGGATGAACTAGAATTCCATAGGTGTAACATGAGAACCTGAAGAAAATCATGATTAAAGCGGGTCTTTCAAGCAACTATTCCAATAAATAAGAAATTTACATGCCTGAATCAAAATACCGTATATAAAATCATAACGAATCATAGAGAAATGATATACAAATTTTTTTTTAATTTCCACCTTTAACTTTCAATTTTTGAAAGCACTCAGAAAGAGTTAAGATACATTATGAGTCTTTTAGTGCACTTCCCTTTTCAGATAATACCTCATGAGCTTCTTATAGAGATAAAGTATTTGTAATCAACTACAAAATCACTTGTTAGATGATTTATATCTATTCAAAAATCATTCATAAAAATGAGAAAAAGGAAAAGAGTCTTCATGTCTTAATTGACAAGACTGCAACAGGTGATCACGGAAACAAATCCTCTATATAAATGCAGTTAATTTGTTAGAAATGACTCTTATTTATTCGGGAGAACACAAACATATTTACATATATACAAGTAATGACAACCCAGAATAACTTTAAGGATCAGGAGGAGGAGGAATAATTTTCTCTTCAACCAATTCTATCTCCTTTTGGTGCAAGACATTTTGTACAAAATATTTTTTGGATATTGGTTGGTGGTAAATTCTAAGTTTGTGTCCATTTACTACAAAGAAAACTTGTGAACCATCAATTGTCTTAATTTCTACTGACCCATTATCGAAAGTTATAACTACTTCATATGGGCCCATCCAACGGGTATATAATTTTCCTTTCAAATTTTTATACCTTGAGTCGAATAGTAATGCCCAATCCCCAGTACTAAATTGCTTTTGCTTAATAAAGTTATCATGCCATTTTGTTCGTTGATTCTATATTAACATTGTTCTTTGGAGTGCATCATGTCTAATTTCATCTAACTCATTAATTTACAAAATGCGTTGTTTTTGTGCCTCATCCAAATCCATGCCTAATTGTGTGGCCATGCGAAAGGTCTTAACTTGGAACTCGATAGGTAAAAGGATGTGCTTTCCATACACTAACTCATAAGGGGTATGTCCAGTAGTGTTTCTCCATGTTATCCTATAGGCCCACAAGGCCTCTGGGAGTCTATATTCCCAATCCTTATGATGTAGTTGAATAGTTTTAGTTAAGATAGCTTTCATTACCTTATTGGATTATTCTACCTAGCCATTAGCTTGTGGATGGTAAGGTGAGGATTTACAATGTTGTATACTATATTTCGTGGTAAGCTCTTTCATTAATTTAGAGGTGAATTTCAAGCCTTGGTCAATGACGATTTCTCTTGGCACCCCAAATCGAGTGAATATTTCTTCATATATAAATTCTACCACATATTTCTCTGTGGCCCTAAACAAAGATTTAGCTTCTACCCATTTGGTAACATAGTCTGTGCAAACCAGGATATATTTCTTCTAACAAGACATGGGAGAAATTGTTCCTACAAAATCAAGAGCTCACTTCTCAAAAGGTTCAATCATGACCTGAGGCTGTAAAGGCATCTTGTCAGATGATGTAGGTCTACCCATTCTTTGGAAACTTTCACATACTTTAACATATTTGGAAGCATTCTTAAAAATGCTTGGCCAATAATAACCAAAATGCAATACTTTGTATGTCGTATGCTTGTCAGAAAAGTGTCCCCCACATGACCCATCATGGCATGCACGGAGGATTTATGTCATCTTGTTCTCTCGTACACATCGTCTAATAATAAGATCTAGACCGATGCGAAAGAGGTCATTCTCAACCTAGGAATAGTTAGAGCTATGGACTATAACATGGAGTTTCTTGTGTGGGGACAGATGATTTGGTAATTTCCCAGTTCTAGATAATTGGGAATGCCTGCAAACAAAGGGGTTTGGATAGACACAACAAATCAATGTTCGTCAGGAAAATTACGTCAACAAGTTTAGCACCATCATCATGTTGATTACAAGAGAGGAAACGTGCTACCAAATTTTCTCTACCAGGTCGATCGACGACAGTGATATTAAATTCTTGTAATAGAAGAAGCGACCATGTCACTCTATCATTGGTAATTGGTTTATTCATAAAAAATCTAATGGCAGAATGGTCTGTATGCACGAAAACTTCATATCCTGTAATATAATGATGAAACTTATTAATGGCATAGACTACCGCCAAGATTTCATTTTCCATGACACTGTAATTCAGTTCAGCGGAAGCTAAGTTCTTTCTGACAAATTAAATGGCATAAAATAATTGGACTTCTTTTTGGCCTAGGACTCCCCCTATGGCCATATCAAAAGCATTAGTGGATATATGAAAAGGAAGGGACCAGTCGGGACCCCTAAGTATTGGTGCCACTAATAATTTAGCTTTTAAAACTTCAAAAGTACTTTGACAAGATTCAGTCCATTGGAATTCTACATCCTTTGTAAGCAACTTAAACATTGGTACAGCTATTTTAGTCAAATTTTCAATAAAACGACGACAATAGCCTGCATGGCCAAGAAATATCCTAACCTATTTTTGAGTTTTTAGAGAGGGAATACCAACAATTACTTCTATTTTAGCAAGGTCTACCTTGATTCCTTCAGAAGAAACATGATGCCCCAAGACTATACCTTCTGTTAATAACATTTTACATTTTTTGTGACTAAGGGTTAGGTTTTTTTTATTGACATTGAATCAGGACCTTCTTAAGGTTATCAAGGGCCTCTTGAAAGGTATTACCATAGGTTGTAAAATCATCCATGTACACCTCTACATAGTCATGTATAAGATTGGCAAAAATCACTAAGGCTACTCACTGAAAAGTGGTAGGTGCGCTACATAAGGACCTTCTTAAGGTTATCAAGGGCCTCTTGAAAGGTATTACCATAGGTTGTAAAATCATCCATGTACACCTCTACATAGTCATGTATAATATTGGCAAAAATCACTAAGGCTACTCACTGAAAAGTGGTAGGTGCGCTACATAAGCCAAATGCAAAAAATCTATAGGTGTATGTTCCCTAAGGGCATGTAAAATTGGTCTTATATTGATCCTCAGGTGCTATTAAAATCTGATTGTATCCACTATACCCGTCAAGAAAGGAAAAATACAGCTTACCAAACAGAGTATCTAAGACTTGATCAATAAGGGAAGAGGAAAGTACTCTTTAAGAGTGGCCTTAGTCAACTCTCTAAAATCAACACAAATACGACAATTCCCTATGAATTTCTTTGGGAATAACACTAGAGGAGACACCCATTTGTTTTTGGAGATAGGATAGATGAAACCAGCATTAAGAAGTTTTTGTAACTCCTCTTTCACTATATCTTTCAAAGCAGGGTTCATCCTCCTCTAAGGTTTCCTTATAGGGGATATACTGGCATCCATGTAAATATGGTGAATACAAGTGTCAGGGTGTATACCTTTCATGTCATTGTATTCCCATGCAAATTCTCTAGATTAGATTTTAAGGACCTTTAGCAATTGTTCTTGTTGACTCTCAGTTAACCCTGCATTTATGTGGAAAAAATTTCCAGGGATAACCTCACAAGGCACGGTATAAGACCCTATGTGCTCTTCAATTGCAAATGGTGTTTATATGAATGTTGAGAGAGCCATATTTTCCTGAAACTCATCTCCAAAAACTTGATCAAGTTGAGCAAAAGACTGAGGAAAATATATACAAGTTGTTGAAGAGACAAATTGGTTTAACACATTCTCAGTAGTCTGGTCCTGAAGTGCCCAAGAGTAGTGACTAGGAAATAAGATATCCTCAATATTTTCATCCCCAAAGGGGAAATCTAACCACCACAAGGTTTCAGTTACCGATTGTTCTGGAAAGCCAGTTTTTGTGTGGACAACCCATTAGAAAAGGTCATATCCTCGCCCCTACATCCTATGAAGGCATTGACGATAGCCAACCACGGTCTTCCTAGTATAATAGGATGCCCCTTAGAAGGGTCTTTTGATTCTACTACCATGAAATCAACAGGATATTCCCATGACACTACTGATACAACAATGTCATCTAGAACTCCAACAAGTTTTACCAGAGTACGGTTTTCTAGTTCCAAAATTTAGGGGGTTGGTCGGAGAAATTGTCCCAATTGTAAAGATTCTAATACTGCAGTGGACATCATATTAATGGAAGATCATAAATTGATAAGTGTATTATCTATGGAGATATTATTTACAATAACAGTTACTATAGGGGCCCCTGGATTTGTATATTTTTCAATCCGAGACCGGTCTGTCATACACTCAAACATCTCTCCTATAACATGAATTGTGAGGGGGTCATTTTGTTTCTTTCTTCGGTGTTTAATACATAGTTCCTTTATTACCTTGTTGTAAATTGGTATATCCTTAGTATCCTGTAATAGAGGAATTTTGACACAAATATTCTTTAGTTCATTTAAAATGTCATACTCGGGATGGACTACAGGTTTTTCTATTACTAATCGTTCCAGAAATGGAGGAATCCTTTGTTCCTAAATGGGTTCTTGCTATGGATGGGTATGCACTAAAATATTTGCCACATCCTGCAGAATAGTATCATTCATGAATTTATTAGGGTCTTCTACTTCTTCATTTTCATCACAAATGACGACAGATGACTTGGATCTGTCATTCAAAACTCTTCCAAATCATAATTGTATCTCATGTACATGTACAGTCGAAATAACGTAGGATGGAAGAGCTTGCAACTCAATGTTGTTAAGAGCTTGAGTTGGATTATTATTTGGATTAGGTATCGGTTGTGCAAGTAATAATGTAGGTTGTGGAGGGTTTGTATCTTGGAAGTGATGAGGTAGTTGTGTCATAAGGGGGATTGGAGGCACAAATCCTGGTAACAATGGCTGGGTATTGGTTGAATATTGAGGATAAGGATGAGTAGAGATAGGAGGCGACTAGGGGTAGGACCATCCCCTCCACCCCTATGGACAATACAATTGCTAAGTAAATTGAGGAGGAGGAGGATACAGGGGTGGCCAATGCTGCCAACTTGTAGCGTTCCACTGTTGATGTGATTGGTAGTGTTGGTAATAAGGTGGGGGTTGTGGTGAAAAATTCGGATACAAAGGTGGGTTCCTTGGTTGCCAAGGAGTCCTCCTTGAGGTTTCACCAATGTCCCCACTTTTATATATGGCTTGTAACCCTGGTAACGATGGGAATCATCTATTGGATGCTCTTCCGTACAGATATGACATACAGAGATGGTATTTAATGAGAATTCCCGTTTGGGATGTTTAGTTCTGCATCTTGGACAGAACATGCTCATCATTGCACATTGCTCTTCTTGTCTTTTCTTAGCTTGTAAAGAATCTAGTTGGGAAACCATTGCTCCTAAAATATCATTTTTGAAATTTTCCAATAGGTTTCCTAATTCTATCCTTATGACTCCTCCTAAACTGGGAGTATTTCCTTTTAGATTCCTATTATAAGGTTCTCGAAGAATCCTCCCAACTTTCCCCCTACTTCTAGAGTAATTTCTACACATCTCCCAAATTTGTATGAAAGATTTGTGGGAGACATTGCCAGATTCCATGAGATTAAGGATTTCTACTAGGTCTTCTGAGATTCCCTTAAGGAAGAGTGTTTGTACTGCATCCTATCGAAGATCTTTATGTTTAGATTTATGTAGTGTATAAATAAATCTTTCAAGATAGTATTCCAAGATCTCATCTTCGAGTTGCTGTATCTTAAAAATATCATTTCGAGAATCTATGGGTTTGCAATACTCTTGATATTTCCGCAAGAATGTAGTTTTCATATCTTCCCAAGTCCTGATACTATATTCTCCTAATCCCATGAACCATCTTAAAGCGGAGTCTTTTAGTGTAGCAGGAAAGAGTTTTAATTTGTGTGCATATTGTAGATAGTTATAACTTCTACATAGGATGTCAAACTTGAACAAAAATGTATCCGGGTCTGCATTACTTTTTCCGTAAAAAGTAGGTGAGGAAGGAGGGATGTTCTTCATATTTACATCTTGTGCAGTGTCTAAAATAGGGAACCCGAAGGTAGTCTCAGTTTAATTTTCTCCTTCTCCTTCATCATTTCTAACCTCATCATGATCTTCATTCTCTCCTCGTCTCTCCATGTAGGTTTGATTCCTAAAGAGTGTATACCTAGGAGGCTCCTTTCGAGGTGATAATGGGCCATCCCAACATTCTTTTTCGGGACAGATCTTCCTTCGATCAACCGTACTTTTATTAGGTCCTATACGGATCGTAGGTACTACTGTGGAGGTTTTAATTTTTGAAATAACCATATCTGTTGAGCTTCCAAAGAGATATTGTACCTAGGAAGGATCAATGAAATTAACATATTTAGGATCCCCTACTAATGAGAAATTTGTATTGTTCAGTTTCTGCAATAGTGGAGGATTTAGGATTTCCAATGGCTGACCCTCTTGGACTTCTTCAGAAATGGGGTCCTTAGGATTTCCCACCAGCATTTCTTCACCATCTATGGTTTCTCCTATAAATTCCTTCGGTCTCCAATTAGATCTACTTCCTATGTGGTTTCTCCGATACCTTTCTGCTGAGTTAGTGGTTAGGGTATTTTACCTCCATAAAGGTTAGTAGGAATTTTAATAAGGTTTTGAGAACTTGTTCTAATGTATCTACCCTTACAATCTCTAGGTCTATTCATGAAAAACTAAAGTGAAGGAAAACCTATGCTACTAGTATTTCTACCGCTATTATTGGATTTGGGGGTGTCTGTTATAACAGATGCACAGGTTCTTACCTCCCGTCTTACCGCTCCCCCATCACTAGCCTATTACTAAACTTCATAAGGAAATTATATCTATTCTACCTTACATAACAACTCCCCTACAACGGCGCCAAAAATGGTGGGTGTTATAATGTCTTAATTAATTCACCAAATATTTAATTATCGATTGAGGTTGGTAAACTTAGAGTTGACACAAAACATATGCAAAGGTAGAGGGGTTCCTAGGGTGTTGTGGAAATATTTTAACAAAGAAAAGATAGAAATATCTTTCAAAATGAAAAACCCAATCAAACTCCTAGAAATTCAACTCATTAGAAGAAAATTTCAACTCAAAATGGGCCTCCTAAAAAAATTAATAAAATAATAGTTAAAATAATAAAATAATATTTATTAATTTTGGAGGAAGAAAAGAAAAAAAACTACTTTTTGTTTGTATTTTTGACATATTTCCCTGTGTTTTTACTCAAATTTCGATCGGGAGAGCTCGTTGGATGCGGAATTTAATTCTGCATCCAACGAGCTCTCCTGATCGAAATTTGAGTAAAAACACGAGGATATATGTCGAAAATACAAACAAAAAAAGTAGTTTTTTTTATGATACCTATCCCCAAATTTATTTTAAAAAAGTGTTTAAGACCTATATGGTATTTCAAATTTAAAGCAATTTCATTGGCTAACACATGATGACATGGAATTTGAGTTAAAGTTAAAAGGCCCATTTTGAGCTGAAATTTCCTCTAACGATTAAGGTCATTAAACCAGAATAGAGTATTAAACTAGAGCAGTATCAACCTATACTACTCTACTCTATAAACAAACACTGAAAAGTAAATATTTAAGCAATACTATTCTAAGAAAGTAAACTTCCTATTACTCAACTATTCCACTTCTTAATCTAAGAATTAGAAAGCTTCATAAACAACTTTAGAAACTAACTATACAAGGCATTGTAATATTGGAAACAAGATTACAACAACTGAATATAATTTTACAAACTTCAACCACTAAACTATACCTGCAACTAATCAAATGTACATAACAGTTAAACTAAACTATCTAGTTCCACTCTCCTTGGGGGTTCTTAGGATATGCATTCATTGTAATCAGAACTGAAGAAGGAGTAGTGTAAAAACGGCTTTCAAAAGAAGTAAAGAAACTGAATGGGACTAAATCTAATTTAACTTCTACAAATATATGGAAACTAAGGAATTTCCAATTACAGGTGATGGTAAACATGGTGATTTATTCCATAAGCAAATGATTCTTAACTAAGGAAGGTATTATAAACAAATCAAGCAACAAGATTATTTTTAAGGATTACTTTTAGAAATAAACAATTCTTATATGAAACATATGTAAGGGAAAATCTAACTTATAAACAAGTAAAAACTTAATGAAAGAATAAAGTAGAAAACTTAATAAAGAAAGCAAGTAGAAAACTTAATAAAGAAGCTCCTCTAAACACAAAGATAAACTAGACTGGAGATATACTTATCAAATGTTATAACAGTAATAAGTAAGAAGATCATATACCAAAGAAACATAACAGAGTATAATTCAAGGCATACTAAGGTAAGAAGAGGTGAAAGATAAGGATGAAACTTGATAAATACTTTGAGTAGTCTAATCTAAGGTTCCAATGGTAAGTATAACCATTATCTAATTACCAAAATAGAAGATAATTCAAAAGCTAAAGAAACAGAACCTTTAAACAAGCTTAAAACAAAATGGGAGCATCGAAGACTAAATGAAAGACTGGATAACATACTAAACGGATGGTCTAAATGAAAGGTTGAATAGGCAATCTGAATGACATTCTGTATACAGAAAATAGTGGAAAGTGGCCTAAATGATATAATTATCAGCTGATTTTGTGCATATGGAAACAAGATGCATAAAAGGCAGTAAATGAACTCGTTCAATAATCAAACTAATAGCGAAAAGACTTATACTAATTCATGATTATAAAGAAATTATTATTTATTGCATTATAAAACAATCGAAAGTGTAACCAAAGTAAATCTATAACAAATCAAGAGTTAACAGAACTAAATCTACTATAAATTAAATCTAAGATATAAAGCAATTCAGATCCTATGTAACTATCAATATAAACTGAACAATCAAACTATAAAAAGACTGGAAAGGAAACTAACTATGCGTGCAACCGGTTATGTAATGCTTGAAATGAAACTATATTAACAACAAAACACATGCTACACGAAATAATAAAACAAACAATTACAGGAAACTCAATTACATAAGAAAACTAGAAACGAAACTATGCTAACTGCAAGAAAGGAATCATGAAAATACACACAAAAATGGAGACTGCTGGTTGTTGAGGGGCCCTCTCAGCAATCAGGGTTGCGCTTCAATCACTCATAGAGATGGGAACATGTATGAACAGCAGAGATATTAACTTGTATTAAATTTTAGAACAGTATTACAGAGTTTCTCTCCTAATGTCAACTGGTTAACATGCTAGCTAACTATGCTCTCGCTTGGAGGCAGGTATATATAGCATTTACAACGATGAGCAGGTCGACCCTTTCAGTGGTTGACCACTCCTAAAATAGTTAACTATTATTACAAATAACCGATCATGTGCCAACACACAGTCATTCTCCTACTCTTTCGCTCGACGGTTTTACTCCCGCGGGCTACATCATATTGTTTCTTGTTGAAATGGCCATAAGTCGTGGTGTCGAGGAGAGAAGGTAGGATGGCTAGCCTTCTAGAGGGAGGATCATCCAGTCATCAGGCATGTGGGAAACAAAGAAACTCAAAATTTTAACGTTCAGGAATATGCCAATGAAAAATGTGCGGTTTGATCGACGGTATGAACAGTGAGATGGATGTGATGTGCGCATATATAGCATGTGTGCGTGTCCAATATCAGCTTGCACAAACATTATAACCAGAAAAAAAATTTCACATATCAAACAAATTCCCAAATATCATTGAATTGGTTAATAAAATCATGAAATAATAAGAATAAACCAGAATTTGCACAAATCCCAAATGTATTCGTACTTGATGCTGAATGATAATATATATGACAGGAATATGTCAAAAAGGTGACAAAATAGATGTCAAAAGAGTAATTTATCATTCGAAAATAGTAACAAAACTGGGATCAACAGAAAGATACATGGATGGGAGCCTGAGCCTCATTATCCGATAGAGAGAAACAAGTTTTTGAACCGTTGTGATGAAGCATTTGGGTACTTATGTACTTATATATCTAGAGATCTCCTCTTCTACCTATAAGGCTTGAGGACTCCTAGAGAAGCCTGGGAGAACCTTGATAGCTTGTTTAACAAACAAGATGATCTTTGGGGACACATTCTGGGGAATGAGTTGGTATCTTTACATCCCAGCAGTTTCGAGACTATTGAGCAATTCTTTACTAAATTCAAGTCTATAGTACTTCAATGCAGATGGTGCAGAATAGAGTGGAAGGATTAGTAGAATGTCCTTTCCATACTCAACAAACTAGGCTCTGAGTATTATGTATTTTTTTCCATATTTTATTCCAAGGGGGAAAGCTTTCCTAATTGGAAAATTCCTTCATTAGATTCTTTTTCCGAGTCCTTAATCAAGGAATAAGACAAGTTGATTCGAATGGGAGTCATCAAGACCTCCAAAGATCAAGCTCTCCTAGTTACTGACTCTTCCAAAGTGCAATTAAAGGGGAAATAAAAGAAGAAGGAGACAAAACTAGTTGATTCAAATCTTAAACAAAATCAACAAACTTCTGAAGGATCCTCTGGCTCTAAGAAGAAAAATAAAAAGTGTCCCTATTGTATGAGGGGTATTCATCCAGAAGACTTGTGCATGAAGAAGACCCTCGACCAGATGGAAGATCTATATGTACAGAACAATATTTCCCTTCCACAAAGGGTAGTGATGCCAGATGATGAAGAGCATACTGAAGAAGATGAGATATGCTTGCATGCAAGCCTCTCTCTGTCGAAGGCTTATGTGATAGATTATCGAGCATCCAACTACATGGTTGCTTCCAGGGAATCCTTCATCACCTTCCCTTTATCAGGAGGACCTAGTAGTAATATGGGAGATGAATATAAAATCCCATATGTTTAGAGAGCTTCAAATAAAATCCAGCATGATGATTTCATTCCCTCTCCTACAGAAAAGCAAATTGTTGAAGATGAAGAAGAAGCAGATTTTTCCCTACAGTGAATTCGAATGGAAGAAAGTCTCCTTGAAGTGACTCCTTATATTGTTGCTCCAAAAGTGTATGAGATCTCTGATATCTCATCTCCTCACATTGATGATCCAAAAGAAGACATTCAAATCTATTTTTGTGAATAAAAACACTCCTTCTATTCTTTGCAAAAGTTCTCCATCAATTCTTTAAATTTTGTGCATAGTTTATCGGTAACTGTTTCATAAACGGTAGAGGAATTTGATTTCTCTATATATAATAATGTTTCTGGTGTGCAGATAGTTAATACCATGTATATTATGGAAAATAATATCATATTATAATAGTGATCTATTCACTCTCATTAATCTAGAGCTTCCAGTAAATTCCTCCAGGATTACATGCACCAAAATCAGAATTTTGAAGAAGGAGAAAATTATGCATCTACCGTCTCGGCGGAGCAAATTTTTGGATCTAATATGGATCTATTTGGGTTTGATTTATTTTTTGAACTGATATTTTTTAATATTCAAGAGCTTTTAGTATTTTTTGTAACTGGTTTCATCAATTTTGGTGTGACAAATCAAGCACCGCAAGTCTCCTTAAATTTTATTGTTGAGGATTCAATGTTAGTTCTCTCTTATGAGGTTGCTAATATTAGATTTTGTGAATTATTGGATATTTCTAAAGCTATATTATATTATGGAGCTCAATCATTCACTCTCCACAGTCCCAGGGCTTCTCCACCTATCCATGTGATCACATGCTCCTCTCCTCACAAGACTAGTAAAGTTGGAGACAGTTTGCTTCCGCCTCAACACTTGCTCCTAACACTTGGGAATGATTTTACTACTCATTGTTTGATGTTCAAGGCTGACATATATCAGGTTCTTGGGTGTTCCTCACATGGTTCGAATTCCTAAGAACCTTTTCTCTCTCGTCAGTTGATTTTAGTTGCTCTACATGGGTCCAGTTTTCACTATGTAACCGTTTATTTTTTTATCCAGTTGAGCACATTGTTCTTCTTTCAAAGAAGTGTATGCCTCCATACATACTTGAAATAATGGAGAATTTATTCTTCAGCCAGTTGAACTGTAGTTCACTTAATGCAGATCCTAAATCTGCGGTGTTTGTTGTAACCGTTTTGGTGTTTGATTTCTGTTATATAAACGGATAGAGTATTACTCTCCGTATGCGTTCCATTTTCCTCCTCTGCTCTGTTTCAACTTGGTATCAGAGCCATTGAGCCTGATTGGCATGTTGAGAATCCCTTTCGTGTCCTGTTGAGAGAGCCTGGTGGCCTACCTGTGTGGAGGAAGGATCGCTGCCCAAATCGCTGGAAATCACTGGAGAGAGCCAGAGATCATTGAGGAGGAGCTGCCGTGCTGGTTGTGAGCCCCCAGTGATTGCAGGTGCATCCAGTTCAAGTCCCTGATTGAGCGTGAGGGTATTGAAGATCACTGCATCCAATTGAAGAGAAGACAAGACAGTGAGCGTGGAGATCACTGGCAATCTTGAAGAAAAGAGATCGCTACACCGCCGATAAATTCGAGCCCGTGTGAATAATGTGTAGTTTGTGGAGACTGCAGATATGTGGTTAGTCCATCACTAAAGAGAGGAGCTCGTTGCTGGCGACCTGTGTAGAAAAAAGGAGCCCAAGCTGCCAAACGAGGAGAAAATTGACTGCCACTGCCGCTGTGGGTGAAATAAAAGTTCTGACTTGTTGCGCTGAGTAGAGATCCCTGCCATGAACCGAACAGGAAAGAGATCGTTGGTAATCGGCTGACCGCTGAGGAGAGATTGTTGGTAATCGGTTGTCCAATCCATTGCTGAAGCTGCCTGCGTGGGTAAATATTTTTTTTACCGAGTTAGACTTTTTGATTAACAAGCCCAGTCTGATTGGTTGATATCGCTGCCCAATCCTTGTTGTGTTAATTGAAATCGCTGCCTGCAACTCTTGTCTACTGGAAAAGAAGGAGTTGCTGAGATGTCAAATCCATTGGCAGAGACCTATCTCAATGAGGCCAACAAATTGGATGGCTTGAATTTCATAAACTGGAAATTCAAAATGCAGACCCTGATGGAAGGCTGTGGTGTCTGGACAATCACCAATGGAGATGAAGCGAAACCTCTAGCAGCTGCAGGTGGAACACCAGCACAAATTCAAGACTGGGATAAGCGCGAGAACAAAGCCAAGGTACTGTTACGAATGTCTATTAAAGATAGTATTATTCCACATATCAGAGAAGCTAAAACTTCTGCTGAAACATGGATAGCACTTAAATATCTGTATGAAACTAGCAATACAAACCGTCTGCTTTTCTTAAAAACTAAATTGCTAGGCATTAAGATGGATGCAAATGAGTCTGTTAGTTCATTCTTGGGTCGTCTGAAAGAAGTGAAAGATAAGCTAGGAGACATAGGAGAAAAGGTCTCCAGCACTGATCTCGTAACAATTACATTAAATGGTATGCTAGAGGACTACCATATGTTTATAATAGGTCTCGCAGCAAGGGAGAAACCTCCTACTTTTGAAGGGCTGACAGGTATTTTGCTACAAGAAGAAGAGAGGCGTGGGAACTTTAAGCCTCAAGATTCAGGTTTGGCATTGTGGTCAAATAAGAGATCTCTGAGAGGGAGATCAGGAGAAAGAGGCAGAGGAGGCAAGTCATCACAGAGTAGAGCTCCTCAAAGACTAAATCAAGGTATTCCATCTAACAGGAATGAGTCAAAAAGTTTTTTTTATTGTGGTCGACCTGGACATCTTATTAAAGACTGTTATAAGAAAAAGAATGATGAGGCTAGGAATAGACAACCTAGAAAACATTTAGGTCATTTTGCTGAAGACTCTTCACCACATGATCTAAAACTGTTTATGGCTAGAGATGAAATTGTTGATAAGATTTCTGAAACACCAAACTTTGACTCAAGGGATCTTAGACTGTTTGTGTCTAATGCTGCTTTATCTACTGAAATTGATGATATTGATGCTTGGTTTGTTGAATCCGGAGCATTAGTGCATATGACTTGTAATAAGAAGTGGTATACTAACTATAAAGAAACATAGAATGGTGCTAGTATATATCTTGGTGATGACCGTGCTTATCAGATCAAGGGATACGGAGATATTCCAGTGACATTGCCAAATGGTAGTGTTCGTCACATTCGCAATGTGGTGTATGTGCCAGGGATAAAGAAAAATCTGATATCTTTTTCTACTATTACAGATCAGAATTTGAAGGTTGAATTCTTCAAAAACTACTGCATAGTGAAGGACTTACTGGACCAACACAAAACTCTTGCAAAGGGAGTCAAAGTAGGAGGCCTATACAAGCTTGATGTTACTAGTAAAGAGCATTATGCATTAACTTCTGCAATCATGCCAACAGAGAGTCTTTGGCATCAAAGGTATGGTCACATCAATAATCCAGATTTATTGTTATTATTGAAGCATAATATGGTTGAAGGACTTCCCATGTTAAAAAATGTGAACATTCCTTGTGAAGGATGTGCATTAGGAAAGATGCACAGAAATGAATTTCCTTCTAATCCTGATAAGGAAAAAAGAGATGTGTTAGATCTTGTGCATACTGATGTTTGCGGGCCTATGTAGACTAGATCCTTAGGAGGTGCATTTTATTTTCTGCTATTTATTGATGATTGCACAAGATACACATGGGTTTACTTTCTTAGAAGAAAGAGTGATGTTTTTGAGTACTTTAAGGAGTTTCGAAACATGGTTGAAAAACAGACAGAAAAATCCATTAAAATCCTTCGTTCAGATCAAGGGGGAGAGTATAAATCAGGGGACTTCAAAAAATATTGCAAAGATAATGGAATTGTACAGCAGTTTACAGTACCCAGCACTCCACAGCAGAATGGAGTTGCTGAAAGGAAAAACAAAACCCTAGTAGAGTGTGCACGCAGTATGATGAAAGGTAAGAGTCTCTCAAATACCTTCTGGGGTGAAGCCATAAATACTGTTGTTTACCTAAAGAATAGAAGTCCAACTAGGTGTCTTGATAATATTACTCCTTTTGAAGCTTTGTATGGTTTCAAACCAGTAGTTCAGAATTTGAAAGTTTTTGGGTGTACGGCTTTTGCACATATTCCAAAGGAAAATAGGAAGAAACTGGATGCTAAAGCCATTAAATGTATCTTCATAGGTTACTGTTCTCAATTCAAAGCATATAAATTGTTTGATCCCTCTACTCACAAGGTATTTGCAAGTAGAGATGTACTCTTCCATGAACAGGAAACAGAAATTTCAGAGAACAACAACCAAAGCCATGAGGAATGGCATAAAGTTCTTGATGAACCAGTTCTTGATGAAGGGGTTACACAAGAACAACAAACTGTATTACAGCAGCCAAACATACAGGAACAGCAGCAACAGCAAGAGGGATTCAGTGATACAAACATTCCAAGCTCAACTAGTGATGAAGACAAAAGTTCACACAGCAAAGAGGAAGGTAATCAACAGCTAAGAAGATCTTCAAGACAGGTTCGAGCTCCTGAAAGGTACAAAGACTATGCCCTTATGAGTAGCATTTCGAATGTACATGAACCCATTAGTTTTGATGAAGCCAATGTACATGATGAATGGAGAAATGCAATGGAGGAGGAATATGAATCAATAATGCAAAACAATACCTGGGAATTGACTGAATTGCCTAAACATAAAAAGCCAATAGGGTGCAAATGGATATACAAACCCAAGTTAAATCAGATGGTAGCATAGACAAATATAAGGCTAGATTGGTGGCAAAGGGATACTCACAAACAGAAGGTATTGACTATGCTGAAACATTTGCACCTGTAGCTAAATTGAATACTATTAGATTATTAATTGCCTTAGCTACAAAGTATGATTGGAAGCTAAACCAATTAGATGTTAAATCTGCCTTCTTGAATGGTGAGTTAAAAGAGGAGGTGTACCTTACTCAACCTGAAGGTTTTGTGGAAACAGGGAAAGAACACTTAGTGTGTAAGTTAAAGAAAGCATTGTATGGACTAAAACAGGCACCTAGGTCATGGTATGAGAAGATAGACTCTTTATTTCTTCAACAGGGATTTATGAGGAGCAAGAGTGATCCAAATCTATATATCAAATGTGATGAGCAGGGGTATATAGTATTGATTTCTGTATATGTCGATGACTTAATAATTACAGGAAATGCAGAGAATCTGATTGATGAAATCAAGGAGAAGCTGTCACAATTTTTTGATATGAAAGATCTGGGTGAGCTTCATTACTGTCTAGGTCTTGAAGTTTGGTGGAATGCAGGTCAAACATTTGTTTGTCAAAGTAAGTATGTCAGAGATGTACTTCAGAGATTTAAAATGGATCAGTGTAAATCATCTACTGTTCCCATGCAGCAGAATGTGAAACTCTCTTGTGTTGATGGTTCAAAGGAGGTGAATGCTACAATGTACAGACAGATGGTGGGTAGTTTGAATTATCTCACCACAACTAGACTTGACATTGCATATTCTGTGAGTGTGCTAAGTCAGTTTATGGCAAAACCTCATGAAAGCCATTGGAATGCAGCAAAGACGGTACTCAGGTATCTAAAAGGAACACTTGACTTTGGTATTAAATATACTGATGCTTCTGTTGTTGAGTTGACATGTTATTCAGATTCTGATTGGGCTAGGAATCCGGATGATCGAAGATCAACCACTGGATATGCATTTAGCATAGGATCCGGAATTGTTTCATGGAGCAGTAAAAAGCAACCTACTGTGTCTCTGTCCTCTACTGAAGCAGAATACAAGGCCCTGTGTGCAGCAACCTGTGAAGCTATTTGGCTGAGAAGACTTCTTCAAGATGTCGGAAAAGAACAAAAGGAACCTACAGTAATCAAATGTGATAACCAAAGTACAATCAAGTTGGCAAATAATCTGATATTTCATGCAAAGACAAAGCATGTTGATCCTCAATATCATTTTGTTAGAGAGAAGCTGCAATCCAATGAAATAGATCTCATATATTGTAATACTTGTGAAAATACTGCTAACATTTTCACAAAGCCTCTCGAAAAAGTCAAATTTGAATTGTTTAGGGAAATGTTAGGTGTAGCTGTTAACCCATTCTCCATTAAGGGGAAGACTTGAAATAATGGAGAATTTATTCTTCAGCCAGTTGAACTGTAGTTCACTTAATGCAGATCCTAAATCTGCGGTGTTTGTTGTAACCGTTTTGGTGTTTGATTTATGTTATATAAATGGATAGAGTATTACTCTCCGTATGCGTTCCGTTTTCCTCCTCTGCTCTGTTTCAACTTACATAAGCACTTTTTTTGGATTCATGGGTTCACCTACATAGAAGAACCAAGATAGTGCTGTAAATGGCAACAAAAATTTTCATAATTTTTTTCAAAATTTGTATTTCTACTTATCTTGAAAGGGGTGGGGCGGGGTTCCATGAGGTTTTCCCATGTTTCCTCTATTGTATTAAGAAGCATTTTTTATTCATGTCTCTTAGATTGGATTTGGGTGACCTATGGTCTTATTACCAAGGCCCACGGTTGTCCAAGTTAGGATTCAGGGGGGTGTTAGGATTATTAATCCTCCCTTGACCATACTGTCTATTAGATTATATTTTCCTAACTTAGGAACCTTAATTAATTAATTGGGTCCACTAGTACCATTGGGTCCACTTGGCCTAATGGGGCCACCTATACCAGTTAATAGAGTGTGGGGAACACTACTATAGGTTAACTTCCACTTACTGCATGTGCATGCATCAGTTTGGGCGCCTCCTAGACCAATCCCTACATTTTAGGAACAACTGTGAGTCTCGGCACCAACCTCCATCAGTTAGGTGGAGTTGGAACTAGTTAGTCTTAATTAGCCCCTAGTTACTTCACAATAAGTTAGCTAGCACTAGAAATGCATGGCTAATGCATGGTTGCATGGGGAGGAGCACTTTTCCTACCTACCACACTCAGTTGCACTGAGTTAACTAGCTCTCGCTAATTGATTGAGTTGTTGAACATCAGGGAGTTTATGTGTTGGACTCTAATATTGATTGGGAGACCATGAATTAGAGATCCAGTTAGATACAGTCATATCCATGTGGATAGATTCGAATCATCCCGAATTGATTCGAATTGTTTTTTCTATGTAAACTATTGTAACATTGGATTTATTATTATGAATGATATTGTAAATTCCTGAGCAATACTTGTATGTTTCCTGTGTGGTTTGTTTTGTTCAGTTTATATCTTCATTCTCCATTTACTGCAAACATTATTAGAACTATTTGTTTGAAGATCTAAATGGCATTCAAATTCTAACACTTTTAATGGTGTATAGTATTATTATAATATATTAATTATAATATTATATTATTATATATTATTTTTAATATTAATTACTATTACATATTACTTATAATATTCGCTACTATTACACAATAATTATATATTGATATTAGTTAAAGGGTTATTATAAAATATTAATTATAATATACTATTATAATATATTAGTTATAAGATTAATTACTATTAATATATATTATATATTGGTCATGTATTACCTAAAACATGGATGTGTATTGGACCGAGTAATATTATTTGGCTGAGTTAAAGTTATTGGACTGAGGAGCATTATTGGACCGAGTTAAAGTTATTGGACCGAGTAATATTATTATATATTAGTTATGATATTAACTATTTGTATTATATATTATATATGGGTCATGTATTACCTAAAATCAGTTAGCATATTAATTTCATTTTCAATATTCAAGATAATTTTGGATAGCTTGAGCAGCGGGTAGACAATTTATATTATTAAAAAATTCTACATATCCCAAAATTATATAATAAAAATGTGTTTGAGACCGGTATTTGAATTTTAAATCAATTTCATTGGCTAATACACGATGACATGGAATTTGAATTAAGGTTGAAAGGCCCATTTTAAATTGAAATTTCCTCTTATTTGCATGAAGAGATGAAGCGGTTATACCTCATTCTATTTATACACATCAAAGCTTTGTTTGCTTGGATAGATTGCACGAAAACCGTGTAGTCATAGTCCTGTAAGAATGTTGCCATGCAATGTGTATGGATGCCATCAATTGCAGGTTCCCTCATGTAGTCATAGTCCTGGTAGAATGCTTCCACGTAAGTGTGCATGCGGTGCATCAATTGCAGGTTCCATGATTGCAAGGTTGTCAGTTGTCAAAGCAGCATGTTAAGGTAATAGACACAATAAGAGAGTGGAGGCCACAAACATTAGAATACTTATTGATCGTTGTAAATATCATAATGTTCCAACCTTACTCTGACATGGCATGACTTGCTTGGTGACCTCCTTTGCACCTAAAAGTTGTCTTAATTAATGATCTCCTATAGTGTCATGATCTTAATAAATGCATGATGATCTCAACTAGCCGCCACATCTTAGGCACCATTTTATGAGAGGCCATCTGTACCAACCAATCCCATTTAAAGCAAGGCTGAACCAAATGAGAATCTTAACTTTTCAATATTAAATCAAAGGCTGAACCAAAAGAGATTCTTAACTCCCCCATACACCAATCTTTTTGGCAAATAGATATTTTCCAATGAACCAAATACACTCTATCTTTATATGGATTCCCAAACCAATGGAATTGAAACATTCTCCTCCTAAACATTATGTATAATGGACATTGGAATCTTAGCCAAAGAAAACTAGTACATAGGTACACTAACTAGAACTGAATTTATCAAAGTTAATATATCCCAATGGACAATTACCTATAGCACCAAATGCGTATTATTTTATCCACTTTCTTTAAAATCCAATGCCATGTTAGAGTTAATGTTTATCTTGTTGTGAGTTGTTGATAGACGGAAGATTCTATCCTAGTTTGGTGTATGGTTGAGATATTATCTCAACCTCTAGCAGCTATGTTTAGCATATGTTAGTCATCTCCCAACTCTATATATTGGAGTCTCAATTTATTGGAAGATATAGTAATATAATATATTTTAGTTTGAGTGTCATAATGTCTCCTCTCTTATTTCTAAGTTGGTATCAGAGCTAAGCTGAGCATGACTCCCTCACAGGAGTGCTCAGGACTATGAGAGAGGAACATTGTTTTTAGTTGTGTGGACAAGAGTGGATCATTCTGTGTTGTTGTGCTGAGCAGTTGAGGCATGATTCCACCTACATGGCTGTAAGACTCGACGTAAAGGAGATCGCTGCATCTACTTGTTGTAGATCACGAAGTGAGATCGCTGTTGTTGTGCATGGAAGAGAATTTGTGAGATCTCTGCTTGGGCTACTTATTCCCGAATATGTAAAGGCGTTTCCTGGTAGCTATCTGTTCTAGAACATCTAGAGGAAGTTCCCCGTGAGGTTTCTACTGACAGGCATTGCTACTGTGGCCGTTTTCATGTTTAAGATCCCATCCTCTGCCATGACCAACCATCGTGAATAAAAGAATATTGAGGTCCAGCGAAAGGGAGATCGCAGTCTTCTGAATTTTGTTGCTACCCATCTTGCACCTGCTTAACCACTGTTGCATTGAGATCACAACATCAAATCTGGAAATTCGCTATTGAAGGAGCCACCGTGGAAGAGGAGTGCGTTATTAATAGAAAATCGCTTGGATCGATGAATATATCTGTTAATCTACGCGAGGGAACGCAAGGGAACGCGAGTTGTCCCAAAAAGAGGAAGTTTGATCCAGGCCTATGGTTATGCTCGTGAACAAATATGCTATAATTTTGGAAGGACCGGTTGATGTTATCAATGTTGTGTATACCAGATCCTTTCTGGAGTCCCTGGAATATCGGTCGTTTCATGAGACTAAGATTCGTTGTGGAAAAGGCTGCTGCAATAATAGAAGAGGGATCTGCCCTGTCACCGCTTTGAGAAAAGCCTGCCTGAGATGCATAAAGGAGATAGGGATCTTGTTTCTCGTGATCTTGTGTTCCCTGTGATCATTGTCCTTCTTGTTGGAAACCTGAAACCCTAGCAGATCTGTGTGAAGAGAAAAGAACCCTGCGATGAAGAACGACTGCCGTGAAGAGGATAAAATGAGCCGAGGTAAAATTTAATTTTTTTTCAAAAGGATTGCCCATGTGAAAAGAAGCCAAGACAATCGTAATAAATCAAGGTAAAAACACTATAATAATCTCATGAATATCTCATAGAGTGTTTTATGTCCACCTAACTTTACAATGTAATTTTTTGGGGGGTGAAAAAGTTAAGTGGATCTCATGCATGAGGGTAATATTTGGCAAGTGTGGTTATAGATATTTATGTGAAGGTTTGAGTAGCACTTTAGATTCTCTTAATGGTTTGTAAAAGGTTATATTTGTCTGGGTCAATAATGAAATGATGTAAATGGGTTTAGTGGTTACAATAATTTTTTGTACTTTGTTAAAATGTTGTAAGGGGTGCATGTTCAGTGGTACCCGACACTTCATAAGGGTTTTTTTGGTCCAAGTTGTAAATCTTAGCCATTGGCAAGTAGATTTCCCTGGTTTGTTGTAAGACATGTTCATATATCTAGGCATACATGTTCTGGTGCGTAATCACACTGTGTTTTCCTTCTTATACATAGAGTGGATGTGGATCAAGCTCTAGCTTGATGTGAAGGGAAAGTTGAGATGAAATATTCTCACACTATGAAGGACCAATTATGTTTGACATTGATGAACCATGTAGCTGAAAAGGATTCCTAGAAAACAGGCGGGTACAGCGGCTGAGGACCCATGTACTCTAGTAGATGGTTTTCTTTTTATGTGGACGTCAACAGAAAGGTACTGAAGAAGTTCAAAGTGATGAAAGCCTCATGAATATCAAGACTACTTTGTAAATCAATTCAAGATAAACATTAAGGGAGGATGTTAGAGTTAATGTTTATATTGTTGTGAGTTGTTGATAAATGAGAGATTCTATCCTAGTTTGGTGTATGGTTGAGATATTATCTCAAGCTCTATCAGCTATGTTTAGCATCTGTTAGTCATCTCCCAACTCTATATATTGGAGTCTCAATGTATTGTAAGATATAGTTTAATATAATAGATTTTAGTTTGAGTGTCATACTATCTCCTCTCTCATTTCTAAGTTTCCAATCTTCTTTTACATATTTATTTGGCTTAAGAAAATATCTAAGATACTTAAATTAAGCTTCAACATAGTCAACTTTATAAGAAAATAAATGTTATATCTAAACCATCACTTCATCGGTTATACCTTTATGTAAAATGTTAGACTTTTATACACTAACCTCCATTCCAACAACTTCATAGAAACCATAACAATATCATGGAAGATTACCTAATAATCCAAAGATTCATTACCTAAAAGAAGGATATCATTAACAAAACATAAATGAATAATAAAGAAGTGCACCAAAAAAAATTTGACTATAACTTAGTAAAAAAAATAAAATTATATCAAGATGAGATTGATCCACTAATCTCTTATAAAAAGTGCAAAATTCAAAGGATAAAATTTCTCTATTAAAATTGAATAGCTAAAGGTATCCTCAACTTCGCTTACAAGACCACCATTATTCATACCGGTGCTTTTGAAGTAGGTAAACTTGAGAATCTAGCATCTATGACTTGATTATCTTCACCTTTACATACCTTTACCATGTAAGAATAACATTAAAAACCTCAATCAAGTTATTCGAATTCAAACTTGCCTTCTAAACAACTTTTTATTAAGGTTAAGTTGAGAATAAGAATAATGTGCCACTTTATCTTCTCCTATACTATGTAAGAAGAATGTCATTGAAAAAGTCATTACGTTATTGGAATTCAACCTTTTTTCTAAACATCTAACTTTCTGTAAAGGAGTTTTATAAGATTTAATAAATAGTAATTTAGGTAATCTTAAGCATGATATTGCAAGTTAATCTTGAAAAATATTATAACTTAACTTGAAATGTAAATTATTCTTCACTTCAAAAATTTAACTTAAATAATATATTTTTTATTTTCTTCACTAAAATTAATTTTACCATATATTTTTAATTTCAATAAATTTATTATACAAAAGATGTCATCCTTTTAAAGCAAACAAATATTTACAAACTTTCTTATTTCCATTAAACAATATAAATAAATAAAAGTTAATTTTCATTAAACAATTTGTTTTATCAAACAATAAAAAAAAACATATATATATATATATATATATATAATTCAATTAAATGATGAAAAGAATAATTAAACAATTAAAACTTATTACTAATGTAACAAAACCAAATTCTTCAAGTAATTTTTTTTACATCAATCCATACATCACAATGTTAGCCTCAATATCAATATGTTAATAACAATGGAAACCAATCTCCTTAGTTTCAAATAAAATCAACTTTTTCATCCTTTACACATTTGAAGCATTACTAGTATTTACAATAATCTAACACCATGATGTTAATATCATACAAGCTATTATTTCTTTACCTTGAAATACAAATATCAAAGGAAGAGTATTGAATTATTTAACTTTCCAAATATGTTTGCACACAAAATATACTTAACTATATGTTTTTTATGTGATAATATTTCATGGCCCACTGTACCATCACATATCTATAATGAGTAACACCTAGTAATCATTATTCATTAATAGTAATCGTATGCTTCGTGTGTACAAAATCATATCACATTATTACAGACTACATGTCCAATTCTCATTCAATATGTACAATTAAAGGAAAGAGAATTCTCTTGAAAATGAGGATTTTGCAAACCATTAACTTAATTCAATTTGCAGTAATGAAAACACATAAAGTACACATATAAGAAGGACACCAATATACGTGGTTCACCCCAACCATGGGGCTACTTCCACCAAAATTTTGTAATCTTTTAATTATTTATCAACTAAGAGGGTTACAATTCTGCAACTCATCCGTTGCGATTATTTCATTTCCTTCAAGGCCTCTTTCATAGAGAACATTTTCAATTTACTTATGATGAATAACTTGAATTCTAAGATAAAGTTCAACAATCCAGTGTTAAACTTAGTAATAACTTCTATTAAACGAACAAAAACAAGGATCTTAGCTCCCAAATGTTGGAATTATACATCAAATAATTAAAAGATTACTTTAATTATTAATTTTATCTATTATAAATATTCAAGATATTTTTTTTTTCTTTTCTAAAATTGAACTTAATTTTAGAATCATCTTTTACCCTAACATATGGAATTGTTATTCAACGGTCAAGGGTCAAGTTTAACATTAAAATTTTGAAATAATATCCTCGAACTTCTTTTAATTAGAAATATACCCAGGACCTTGCACACTATAGAAAATTATGTATGGCTCGGCTCTTTACGCTCCAGTTCTATCATTTTCGTATGGGCATAAAATTATACTACAAGTAAATATTTTTCTTAGGTTTGTTCAGCTATAAATAAAGAATAAACCCTTGGCTCTTCCACATTCCCGACATAGGGATTAACTAAAAAGTAAATAGCCATAAATTCTCTAGGGACTTGACTCAAGGGGAGATCCTTTATCTCTTCGACAAACTTAGTGCATATAGCCCTCGACTCCTCTTCATGCTCAATATGTATTAGTATTACATTCAAATGGTGTAAGGTTCTCTTCCGATACTTCCCTTATCTACTTATCTACACATGTAGGGGACAACAACTATAAATTAATATCACACAATAACATCCATCTAGCATTTAGAGGTTGTGAGAGTAGGGTTGGCTACCTCTATATGAAGGAAATGACCCTATGCATAATCCAAACAATGAAGAGTGCAAGGGTTCTTCCTCTTTACTTAGTCCTCTTGTTTTGTGTTCTTCCTCTCTCTCTTCTTTTATTTTTGAGAGGTAAGTGAAAACAAGAAGATTTCAGATGCACCCTAATTCATTAAGTTTACGGTTCTTTTTGCAATAACCGTCACCAATTACTTAAATTATAATAAATATATTATTTATGCTCTTGAAACAATAAGGAATAATAAATATAATATGAAGAATATAAGAAGGAATGGTTGCATATATAATAGTACAATTATACCTCTTTTTCAATAGATATATTTTAAAAGTGACTAAAGTCCTTAGCTTCTTCATTTAGAAGCTGTATGGGTAAATATTCAGAAACCTTTACCAAAAGTAAGATGACAAATTACTATTTAGAATTATTTAGAAAAATAAATAACATTACTTACAATGCTTTTACAGGGGATGTTACATACTCCCCCCTTAAAGGTACACTGTCCTCGGTGTTGGCATCTTTCAAGCCTTTATCTTTAACATATGCTTGTCCTTGCAAATATTCAGCTTCATCTATCTATTGTTGTTTTGGCTTTTATTTGAAATGTATTTAATGCTTCTTTTCTTTAACAATATGTTCTTTACACAAATGTTACAAGGAATTTCCAATGTTGATCATAAACATATGCATAAACATAAATTTCCAAATCAAGAGAAACATATTTTCTTTGTTTTTTTTAATAACAGCCCTTTAAACTTTAGTCTTGCTATAAAGATGTACCTGCATCATCTATAAATGGCACATAACATATATACAAACTATAATCTATAACAAAATAATTCATGCATTTTCATTTTGCTATCTTTTATAACAACACTGTAGAATTTAGCTTTGCTTTGAGAGTTTTACCTCAAGATAATAACATAGTATCCTTGCAACTACACAACATCTATCGATAATATAAAATTTATGATCTTAAAGGGGATTCATCCCTACATTTGTATCTCATGGCATATAACTTTGCCATATTCAACCTTTACCTTCATACCTCTGGTATTGAGGCACTTCTTCTTAAGTATCTTAAATCATTTTCACTTGATTCACATCATTATTAAACATATTAAATTAAAATTTAACATCCTTTAATCACATTTATCACACAAAGATTCACTACATATATAACTTTGCAACCAACACTTTATCATACCATGATTATAACACCCCATTAACCCAAGGTCTAGTAATAAGGAAAATACACATACATTTTTTTAATCAATATATTTAAATTTAAACAAGACTTTTCTTCCCAAGAAATTATGCTTTTCATAAAGACATACAGAAAAGATTAATATTCATATACAATTTAACATTACAAAATAAAATCAAACTCAATGATAATCGATCTTGGCTCACAAATATTGATCGTCAATCCATTACAATTAAAGACTAAATTATAAATACTAAAAGAAAATCAACTATTTAATAACATAATCAATTGCATTAATTAATTTGTAAAAATGATAAATAATGGCTATCCAAAAACTAAAAGACACATAATAAGATATCACTTCTAACTAATTCTAATTATTAAGTAGAATTATAATTAATTATCAATGCAAACCATTGCTAATTATTAACCATAACCATAAATAATTATTAAGTACCTACTAAGTATAATACCTCATGATATGGCCATTATAATTTAATTTATAGAACCTATAGCAAGAAACACTGCAATCACCTCAGCCTTGGCCATTTGGTAAATGCAGAGACGTCGTTTACCACTGATTGTGTAAACCAATAAGCTATTCAACATAAATAATTGCAAATAGAGGGATTCTCTTTTTTATTATTTGACATAGAATTAGCAGCCAGACACCAGAAAACTTGAACATTTCTGACTATATTTGCTGATTTGGCAGACTGATATTTATGAATTTAAGAGTCAAAATGCTAAAGAAAATGAGATAATAAAAAATATTTGTTAATTCCTCCATTTTCTTGTTAAACCAGCAATGACTACTATAACGATGGATATATAACCATGTAAGACTATAAAATTGGCTAAAATCCATCACAGCCACCGTTGATGTTTCCATTTCCAATCGATTTCTTGTATACAACCGGAGTATGGACCGAACAGTGGAAGTATGGTGGGTCGAAGATAATGATTCATCAAAAAATCAAAATGCTACTTACTATCCCACAAATCCTGTGTTGTAACATGCATGGGGGCAACAAAAGCTCCCATACTAAATAATTCCTCAGGAATTTTATCGCCAATTTACGAAGAAAGTCATTCATTGAAGCCAAGAGAAACAGGTACCCTACCTTTTCAGAATTTTCGTTGCTATAGAATTGCATTAACAGAGTTCGTAATTAATGAAGAAACAATTCATGCCATGAAAAAGCATGGAATTAATGGGAATGCACTTTTATGGGTGTTGGAGCCTGAAGGGACAAACAGATAAAGTGTGTGACAGTTTTTTTTTATGATGCTTGTTTATGAATGAGGTGGGAAGCAATTTATGTCAGACGGGACAAATTTCTTAGTTCGATTAACTATTGAGCTTTCAAAAGTCTGGTTGCATATTTTTCATTTCAATTAACATTGCTTGTTCACACAAAAACTTTTTAGGAGTCCAGATACATAGTTGCTTTACTGTTGTGAAGTTTATGAATGGATTTCTTAGATTTGGATCTCAAAGCCCACATTTGTTTCTTGTAAAATTATCCAGCCAAGTGCTCAGATGTCCAAATGTTTTGTGCAGGAGCTCTATCACTTCAACAATTCAAAGTTTTTTTTGCCAATAAAATTTTGACAGAGAAGGAAACAACTCCTCGGCTCACGTGGGGAGTTATCCAACAAACAAATATATGACAAATAAATACATATCTTAAAAGAATTCAACCTTCAACAATTTCAAATCGCTTCAAGATAAAAACTTGTGTCACAATGGACCTTTGATGTATCAATTAGATTCACCACAAATTGCAAATTGATATTGCAGATTGAAGATCTCAACGAAGAATGCAAGTGGACTCAAACAATTCAAGAATGGATTTGATAATGTCATATTAGCACCAACAAAAATAAAAGTACAAGGTATTCACTATTACTCATTAATTTAATAAACAAACCAAGATCTCTGGAAAGTACTATCAGCATTAATGGCTAATCATATATCTATAATAAAATGATATTAGTTCATTCATCTTTAATAAATGCACTGCAACAACGAATTTATAACAACAAATTGACAATGCATAAAAACCTGAGTTTCTTTGTGCATATTTGTGGCAAGTTCTTTCCAAGGATGCCGCACCACAATCTCCATCAGGTTCCATGAACATTGATCAATTCCCAGTTATAATAGATCCAATGGTTGACCTCCCTACCATTCCAGTGGGTACTCTCTTTCCCCCAAGGATCCCCGAGCCGAAATGGGGTTGCAGGAAGAAATACCTTTAGCACAATCAGGGTGTGTAGATTCCCTAAGGGACCTCCCAACCCTATTCACACACTGATTAACCAAACTCTCCATAGCCACCTTCGAATTCACTTCGATATTATTTCATCCATCCAATATTAGGGCTAGCATTGTGTGTGTGCCCAAACCTTGTTCATTTATTTATATCCCTTTTTGAGATTGTTTTCTTTTTCTTTATAATGAAAAATTATATTTATTTATTTCTATTTTGAATTCATTTTTATTCTATTTCAATGGATTTCCTTTCATATGCATATATGCAATTTCCCTTTTTATTTTCTTAACATGCCTAAATGCTTATTTGGAATTTATTTTCTTAATTGTTCCTAATTTTCATTTACATGTTTCCTTGATCTTTGATTTTGTCTCCTAGTTGTTGTGTGTGCATTTGTGTTTCCAATTAGAAATTACCTTTTCTATTTTATTTTGTATATTATTTTTACCATAATGGTATACTTTCCTTTAATTATTTCCAACTCATGAATTTATTATTTAGTTAAATATTTCTAACTTTATAGTTTAATAATTACATTTGTTTATCATGGTGATATCAAGAGTTCCATGACCATATTCATGCCCTTCAAATATCTCGTTTTCCGTGGTGGTGAGTTAGTACGATGGTTGAGACCATGTTAACTCAATCTGATCTATGTTGTGGAGAGACTCATGGTTACTAAGAAATAATGCCAACACGTCATTGCGCACCCCTCAGTTAATCCTCGTGAGTGACCGAGTCTGTGACCTACCCTCATGGCAATATGTCTCTTGCAAGTAAAAGCCTCTCTCGCTTTTCAACTCACCGCATGGACAATAAGTGCTAATCATGTTGGTAGTTTCTTCCATACAACCCCATCATCATTTTGTGGATCGATTGGAAATCACGATCATGTTTCTGCACACATGAAATCCATGTGCATTAATTGTACTTTACAATTAATCAAAATATCAATTAAATAGATTATATCACCTGATATCAAATCTATACTCAAATTGGAATTTATGTGGCATTAACACCACCTTGTATCATTGCGCATTTGGGCCCCTGTCACACTGGAAAATTGTCAAAGCATCTACCAATATGTTGTAAATAACAAAAATTACTTATATCTATCATTCATGCATTATAAAATCAATAATATCGCATCATATAAATCTATCTACAAAAATCTATTCATTCATGAGTAACCAATGTGACATAACAATCTATATATATATATATATATATATATATATAAGTCATTTTAATTCATTGTATTAAACTGGGTCATTTCCACTCAAATGACCTCAAACAATAACATATTTTTAACACTAAAATAATCTACCAAAACAAGGCACTACAATGGTGCATTATAAAATTCCATTTATCTGTGAGTACCCAAATGCATAATCGTAATCAAAGCATGTATATATGTTGTTTCATATTATAAAATTTAACCGGGTCATTTGTGATAAAATGCCCTCAAACAATAATATAGTTTAGTAATAAAAGAGTCTAAAAAAATGGGGAATTACATACTCAAGAAACTTCATCCCAAAGTATTCAAATTAAGTAAGGAAATTGATTGTGCATTTCGGATGCATCCTCCTGTTGCCACCTTTCACACACCTGGGTCACGTGGCAGAAATATTCAAGCCACTCAGTGTGTCCTTGGGGGCAAGTCCTTGGGGGCAAGTCTCGAGTCAAGGCTGTCACCTTGTTCTTGACTCCTCCATTTAGGCTCAACTCCTAATGAAGCCAAGGGGGGTAGACCCTATT
>LPNX010679817.1:214953-249207 GCA_001517045.1 Pseudotsuga menziesii
TGTCTTTTTGAAGTCCGAACAAGTCAACCCTGTCCGGTTCACCAGGCTCACTTGATAACAACCACTAAGTACAACTTAGGTGGTAACACCTCCCAAGTAGTTGAGTTGGGACTATAGCTATCCCACTAGACTTTTACCTAGTCGACTAAACGACGGCGAATCTGTCGAGTTTTTCAATCCAGTATATGGATTGGTTTGGCCATCAATACCCCATCATCCAATATCTACAAGTTGCTCAAATTTATAACATGAGAAGGATCTGAAATATAACGATGTAAAACAGAAACTTGAAAAACATTATGCATATGACTCAATGATGATGTCAATGCAAGACGATAGGAAACCAATCCCAAATTATCGAGTATCACCAATGGCCCTACAAATCGTGGTGATAATTTATCTCCTTTCCCAAATTTAATTGAGCTCTTTTGTGGCTTGAATCGTAGAAATACTTTATCACCTACTTCATAACTCCGATCGATTCTATGCACATTTGCATAGCTCTTTTGTCTATCCTGTGCTTCCTTTAACCATGGCTGAATAGTTGTCATTATTTCTTCTATCTCTGAAATTAATTATGGTCCTACAAGGACTCTATCTTCTAGACGATCCCAACTCAACAGGGTTCCACCCGGCCTCCCATATAAAAATTCAAACGGTACCATCTTAATAGAGCTTTGATAACTATTGTTGTAAGCAAACTCAAGAAATGTTAGAGATTACTCCCAACGCTTTTGTTGATCCATCACATACATACGTAACATGTCTTCCAAGATCTGGTTCAGCCTTTCTATCCGTCCATCCGTCTCAGGGTGATATGTTGTACTAAAATTTAGTTGTGTCCCCAAAGCTCCTTGGAAACTTGTCCAAAATCTTCTAGTAAACATTGACCCTCTATCTGAAATTATCTTGCAGGGTACACCATGTAACCTCACAACTTCATTTATAAATACTTTTGTAATCCCTTGTGCTTGATAGGTAGTCTTTATAGGTACAAAATACACACTCTTTGTTAAAGTATCTACGACCACAAAAATAGAATCATGTCTTCTTACTGTCATTGGTAACCCAACTATAAAATCCATTGTCGATATAACTTCCCATTTTGACTCTGAGATTACATTTTCTTGCAGTAATCTCGCTGGATGCCTATGCTCATCCTTGACCAATTGACATTCTAAGCACCTTGCGACAAATATAACTACATCTTTCTTCATTCCTCTCTAATAAAATAATGGTTTTAAATCTGCATACATCTTCTTAACCTAGAAATGAGCCATATACACAACCCTATGAGCCTCTGACAAGATCAAATATCGAGCTTCTTCATTGGATGGTACATAAATTCTCTTGTTATACCGTAATAGTACATCTTCCTCAAACACATACCCTTCATACTTTGGGACCTTCATTACATCATTTTCTAACCCAGTCTTAACCTCTCTATACCACTCATCTTCCAATTGTAATTTCAATATATTTTCATGTAAAGTTTTCTTTAGGGTCATTATGGAAAAGATATGGGGACTTCAACTTAGAGCATCTGCCACCTTATTCATCATCCCATTGATGTATGATAGTTCAAAATCATATTTGCTCATTAATTCAGATGACCTCCTCTGCCTAGCATTGAGATCACTTTGGGTAAAATATATTGTAACCCATGGCGATCTGTCTTTAACTCAAATTTCCTTCCTACCAGATAATGTTTCCATAAACGCAAAGCATAAACTACAATAGCAAGCTCTAAATCATGTGTTGCATAGTTCTCCTCATGAGTTCTAAGTTTCCTTGAAGAATAAGCTATCACCCTACCTTCTTGCATAAAAACACCTCCTAGGCCGATGCATTTGTACACACTAAGAAATCTTGATCCATATCTGGTATCTTAAGAACTGGAGTTGTCATCAACAACTGCTTAAGCTTTGTGAATGTCTCCTCATATTGTTCTGTCCATAAAACATTCTTGTTCTTCTTCTGTAACTCTGTAATTGGACTTGCAATTTTTGAGAATCCTTCCATAAATCTTCTATAATACCCTTCTAATCCCATAAAACTACGCACCTCATTCATATTTGTCGATGTTGTCTATTCAAGAATGGCTTCAATCTTTGTGGGATCCACCTCTATTCCATCCCCAGTTATAACATGTCTTAAATAATGAATCTCTGACTGGAAGAAGGAACACTTTGATAGTTTAGTGTATATCTTGCGCTCTCTCAAACATTGCAACACAAGTCTTAAATGCTCTTCATGCTTTTCTTGTGTCCTGGAGTAAAAAGGGATATCATCTAAAAACACTTGCATGAATTTATCCAAGTACTCTCTGAATACAATGTTCATCAAGTTCATGAAAAGTCCAGTTTCATTCGTCAACCTAAATGGTACTATGACAAACTCTAAATGCTTATGTTGTGTCTTAAATGCATTCTATGGTACGTCTTCTTCTCTAATTCTTAGTTGATGATATCCCGACCTTAGATATATTTTTGAAAATATCATTGCCCCTTTCACCTGATCAAATAAATCCTCAATTCTGGGTAAGGGGTATTTATTCCTTATTGTTGCTTTATTCAATTGATGATAGTCAATGCAAAGTCTCCACGAACCATCCTTCTTCTTCACGAATATCACTGGTGCCCCCCAACATGATATACTAGGGAAAATGAAACCTAAATCTAAAAGCTCTTGGAGTTGTATCTGCAATTATTGTAACTCTGGTGTTGTCATACGATAGGTATTCTAGATATAGGTTCAATTCCTGGCTTAATTTCGATAGTGAACTCAAGCTCCCTCTTAGGTGGTAATCCTGGTAATTCTTAAAGGAATACATCAGAGAACTGGGACAGTATGGGATGTTGAATTACATCGGCAGTGTATTTCTTGTTATTCATTACTACAACTGCATACAACTCACATCCTTACACATCCTTTTCTTTAATTGCAATGATGAAATAAACCTTAATGATACAACTCTTTTAGTCCTTATTAGGATTCTCTTATCCTTGAAATCATATAGAAACATTATATTTTTCTCCTTACAGTCTAACACAGCTGAATGGGTTTCTAACCAGTCCATCCCTTAGATAACATCATATGATCCTAATGCCGTAGCATAAAGGGATACTCTTGTAACACACACGCCCAAGTCTACTTCTCAATCCTTGACCAATTCTCCTACTCTTTCAGTAATACTTGATGCCATTTAGACTATGTCAAAATCATCTTGCTTGATTTCCATAACCTTACATCTAGAAAATTCTTCATGAGAAATAAAACTTTCATTTGCTCCTAGTTCTACTAAAAGAGAGAAGTTCATACCATTTATTTTACATGTCGTCTCTAGCACGGTGGACTGATGTTCTGATTGGAGATTGTTGACTGCGACATGAATTTGGTGTGCCTTTCCCAAGTCTCCAACTGTAGTCTGTCTCTTTTCTTGACTAGAATATTTCTTGGCTTGTGGAAAATCTCTCCGAAAATGTGGTTCTCAACAAGTCCAACACCCCCTTTTTGGGGCCTGCCTCTGGACACTCGATTGAGTAAAAGTAGATCCACTACTATACTGGGGGCATTGCACTACTGGATTTACACTATGATATTGTGACTGCACTATTGGTGGTCTCTATCCACCGGGTGCATGTCTATGACTCCCTGTCATGGGACTCTTATATGAATATCAATGTCCGGTCGTTGGTCTCGAATGAATAGCTGACTGCACTCGTAGTCTCTGTACCACTGCTCCTAAAGATAGAGGTGGTCGAGGCTGCCCACCTCCTACAAAATCTTCCTTAGCTATGATATATTTTTGCACTGTTTTGTGCAAGGTATGTGGCATTAAAATACATATTTTTTCCCTAATGTTGAAGTTAAGTCCCCACACAAATTTATTAACTCACAAATTCTATGTACTCAAATGTGGAGCATATCTCAATAGTTCCATAAATTTAGATTCATACTTTGGGACTAATCGACCTCCTTGTCTCAAGGAGTTGAATTCATTTAACTGCCTTTGAATAAATTCTTCAGATAGGTAACGTTCACAAAAATTAGTTTTGCATCAGAAGGATTGTAACATAGTAGATTTAGTTTCAAATGTAGTTAGAAATTCAGTTTCAGTAGGAGTAGAAATTTGATTTATTCTTTATTTCGATGGTTCTAAAACATTGGAAGAATCGGGAACTGGCTATGTCCTGATCGATCCAGTAAAAAAAAAAACATTTTATTTCATGTAGGTTAGAATTCGAATGCACAAATAACACATCTGAATACGAAGCACTAGTTCAGGGACTTAAAATAGAATTGAAAGTAAAAAATATGAAAGTATATGGAGATTCTGAAATCATTGTTAAACAAATTCGGAACAAAATACATTGATTTTTGTCGCATTTGAAAGCTTACCAAAATGAATTTTGGGATTTACTGATAAATTTTCTTACATTCAATATTGTGTCAATTCCTAGATTAAAGAATGCAGCAGCTGAATTATTAGCTACCTCAACTACAAAATTAGTACCTTCGAATAATAGATGCTCTATTGAATTGCTTTCAGGCCTTCTGTTCCAGATAACATCACTAATATGAGGGTGTTTGATGATGATCAACAGATATTGGAATGCTTAACAAATAATGATACATTCAAAGGAGCCATAATAGATGACGAAGAACATCAAGCAAAATTACAGTACAGAAATTTCATTCCAAAAGGAGTGAGGACTTTGGAACAGATGTTTGATTTAGACAACAAATTCAGAAAGCCGACGAATCTCAAGACTCATAGCTTGTCTTTACAATTCGAGCTGATAAATCTAGGGACAGAAGTTGAACCCAAATATGTAAATTTGGGGAAATGTTGTTCACCCGGTGAGAGGAGTATATTCATCAGCTTATTCAGACAATATAAGGATGTATTTGCTTGGACTTACGAATACCTAAAGACGTATGACACTAAAATTATACAACATGTGATTCCAATCAAGGTTGGAATCAAACCTTATCAACAGACTCTAAGGAAAATGCATCCAAAGCTAAAACCCCTAATTCAAAGTGAGGTGAAAAAGTTGCTAGATGCTAAAATCATATTTAAAGTCAGACATTCAGAATGGGTCTCTAATTTGGTACCAATGCGAAAAAAGTCTGGAGAGATCAAACTTTGTGTAGATTTCATAAATCTTAATCGTGCATCAGATAAAGATAATTATCATGTCCCACCCATGGAACAAACACTACAAATGGTCTCAAGTTTCGAATTGTTCTCTCTATTGGATGGATTCTCCGGTTATAATCAAGTATTAGTAGCATAAGAGGATGGGCTCAATACCACTTTCAAAACCAAGTGGGGAACGTTTTCATATAGGAGGATTCCCTTTGGACTTATCAATGCTGGAGCAACTTTCCAGAGGGCTATGGATATAGCTTTTTGGGGTCTGATTGGCCGTAGTGTTGTGGTTTATCTAGATGATGTTACAATATTTTTAAAGAAGAGAGAAGAGCATGCATTTCATTTGAAACAGATTTTCAAGCGTTGCAGGAAATATGGCATTTCCTTAAATCCTAAGAAATGTGTGTTCGCAGTCACAGAAGGAAAGCTACTGGGTCATGCCATTTCAAAAAAAGGGATCTCCATAGACCCTGAGAGGATTAGAGCCATAGAACAGATCCCTTTACCCCATAATAAAAAATGGTATGCAATATTTTATGGGGACAATCAATTTTGTGCGAAGGTTTGTACCAGACTTTCATGCTCGAATCGTCAAACCTTTGCAGAAAATGGTCAAATGGAGTGTGCAATTAAAATGGACTGATTTGTAGAAGAATGCATTCAGCAAGATCAAAACATTTGTTGCTCATGCACCATCACTCAAACGTCCAAATTTTGAAAAGGATTTCATTATGTACACTTTCACTTCCGATGATTCATTAGCAGTTGTGCTTACACTGAACGAATATGAGGGAGATGAGTACCCCATATCATTTATGAGCACTGGTCTGCAAGGGGCTGAGTTGAACTATCCTGCAATTGATAAACAAGCTTATGTGGTTTTTAAGGCAGTAAAGAAATTCAGGCCATGCATACTTAAGAATCGCACCAAAGTAATAGTCCCACACCCAGCGGTACGATCCCTTTTTGTACAAAAAAAACTGGGAGAAAGAAGAGGTAACTGGGTGACTGCTTTGCAAGAATATGATCTTGAATTCAAACCAGCAACCATAGTTAAAGGAAAAGGACTTTGTAAACTAATAGCTTAAATTCAAAAAAATGAATATCACAGCTGGGATAATGAAGCCAAATTACACACGGTGGACGGTATGTCCCCTATTCACATCTCCAGACTCATCGGGATTTGGTCCATTATATTCAAGAAGGGTATTTACCGGAGCATTGGAGTCCCAAGAAAAGAAGAGAATTATGTCTAAAATCAACCTTATACCAAATTATAAATGGAGTAATATTTAGAAAGAACTATGATGGAGTATTCCTCAGATGCTTGGAACAAGAAGATGCAAAGAAGGTTGTAGCAGAATTACATGATGGACTTGTTGGAGGTCACTTCTCAGGAGACACAACAGCACACAAGATTCTTAGAGCTGGATATTACTGACCCACATTGTTTAGAGATGCTCATGATCACGTTAGAAAGTGTGATACTTTCCAAAGAAGCGGTGGGAGACAAGCTAAAGCAGCAGAACCATTGAAACCGGTGATCATCTCGGAACCATTTGAACAATGGGGAATTGACATTATCGGAGAAATAAATCCAAATTCCTCATTGCAACATAAGTAGATTCTAATGGCAATTGATTATTTCACCAGATGGGTAAAGGCCATACCATTACAAAAAGTAAACAAGGATGCAATTATGGATTTCTTGCAGAACTACATTATGACCAGGTTTGGGGTTCCAATTTCCCCGGTTTGTATAATGCTTCTTATTTTTCTTCTATTATATTAACTGCATTTGCTAATGAAAGAGGAATTAAGCTACACTATTAAGCAAACTACCACCCACAAGGAAATGGTTTGGCAAATTCCACAAATAAAAATGTGATTAGAATATTAAAGAAAACAGTGATAGAAAATCAAAGGAGCTGGCATCTAGCTTTACCTAATGCACTCTCAGCCTATAGAGTCATACCAAAGAACTCTTTAGGTGTGCTACCCTACACTCGTGTCTATAGGAAAGAAGCTATCCTCCCTCCTAACATTCTGTTTCCATCTTCCATACTAGCCCAAGAATATAGGGGTACTGATAACGAAGTCCTACAAATACAAATTTATAATATGTTGAGGTCAGAGGAGTCTAGGTCCAAATCCCGTGAAAGGTTCAAGCATCAACAAGAAATGGTAAAGAGATGGTTTGACAAACACAAATATGGGAACAAAGAATTTGAGGTAGGTGATTTGGTTCTTAAGTGGGATCACCTACATGATGAGAAGGGAAAGCACACTAAGTTTCAACAACTATGGATAGGCCCTTTTCAGATTGCAGCAAAGAAAGGCCCCTTGACTTACAAGTTGAAAGACTTACAGGGGTGGGGAGAGAACTTACCAGTAAATGGTTTAGGTCTCAAACCTTATTTTTCTTAATGGGTTTTTTTTATTTTGTTTTTCTTGTACATAAATAAATGGTTTGGTTTGTTTGTTTACTTTAGATTATTTTTGCTTGTCTGCTTTTACTTGCTTAGAGTTTGATTGCAGGTAGACTTTGGTTTGTTTATGTTTCAATAAATCAAGATGGCTTTTGGTTTTTGGAGTTCATCAAAGTTTTGGATAAACTAAAATCTTTGATCAAAGACTGCCTACTATTTATGCTTACGATGTTTAAAGATTATTCAAGACTAGCAGATTTTCTAAATGGATTATGAACACATTTTGAAGTCCTGCTTAATCCCTATAAAATAACTAAAGGTAGAAAATTCTAGAGTACTATTTTGAGGCTCCATTCATCTCAAATTAAAAGCTTCCCTAAGGGGTAATAGCAAAATACCAATGAAAAGGAAGCAAGGTAAACAGTGTATTATATTTAAATGATCCCATGCCATAAATTGAAATCCAAAAGGCTAATAAGAGTTAGAATCTCCTAAAAAGCAATATGTATCAAAAACACATACTAAACCACATCAGTATGAATGAGATTTCCAAAGTTATTCTCTGTCTGTGAGTTAAAATTAAAATATATCTCACACAAAAGGACATTATGGATAGAGGAGCCTGAATTAAATTCAGAAAGAAAGCAATCAGGAAGACTCAAAAGGACTAAAGTCCAGAAGCATTAAAAAAGTGTAAATTGGCATGGGAATGAGGAACAAATGGATATATCTGTTTACCATATGTTATGATCCTGTGGTGTCTAAGTTGGAAGCCACCCAAAGGTAGAGGTAAAATAAAACTCATATCTTCAGCCTTAGAAGAGTTATCCATACTTTGAAATCCTGGTTCCCCTTCTTAAACTTGAACTATCATCAATGACTAAAGTTCATAAATCTTGCATTTTGGAATCCAAATATATTGAAGAAACCTAATAAAATCATATCACCAAAACAGTCTATTGTATCAAAGAATAAGTGGTTTAGAGATCTGTGTTCGCCAGGTAGTCACCAATTGTTGCAGCTGCAACAATTGCCCCGAAAATGTTATTTTTAGGGTCCCCCCCTTTTATGTTTTAGTATCTAGACAGCCTAGGATGTTTTATTTCTACCAAAGTTTGTCGAGGGCTCAACTGTTTTTTTTTTAACTTAGTCTTTTTGCATGTCCATATCGGATGCCTAGTTTACTAGTCTTCCAATACAGCAGAAGCATAGTCCACTATCGTTCCAATGTGTTTATCGGAAGCCTTCTGAGGTCTAAGTCATTGTATCGGGAGTGAGTTTGTCTATGATCTCGAAGATAGTTTGCCAAGGTTATGGAATTTTAGTATAAAGCAGATCCAATGGATTGGGTCTCCCTTCGACTATTGTTTTCCGATGTGCGGTGAAGTTGGCATTTTCACCGCCGGTTTTGTGTTTCGGAATGAACTGAGAGAGTTAGTTTGTCTGCCATCCGACGTTGCGAAGAGTTAGTGTTGAGTCGATCTGAAGCTTCGTGATTTCCCCGTCGATACCGAAGAAGTGAGTCCTGCCAATTTCTGATGTGTCTTTACCATGCGATTACCAGGTAGGTAGAACCGTTCCCATCCAACGTTGTGGATGTCTTCAGGACTATATGTCCAGTGTTTGGTTAAGGATTTTCCCCCTAGTGTTAGTTTCTCACTCTCGGTTGAGGTTTATAACACCATTTTGAGCCCTTGACTTGTCATTTTAACGATGGTAGCTATCGAAATCGATTACGTGCAGCTGTCAAGCTTCTATACTTTTGCCCACGGAAGTTATCTCCTGTCCAGGTCACCCGCATCTTCGTTGCCAGGTAGGATCCGTTCACAAATTTGTTTTTTGCTTGGTTTTTGTCGTTGTTTAAACCGCCAGGGTGGATAGGGTTAGTTTTTCCACAGTAGGGTAAAGTTTTATGCATTTTGGGGTTTTTCTTGTGGTGATTTTTCCTTTTACTAAGGGTTCAACCCGTTTTGCTATGAGCATTTCATTTTGGACAGTTAGGTTTCTCCATCTCTGCCATTGTGAAACCATGAGTACACATGTGACAGTTTCGTTTGTTGGCAAGGTTTGGGCATGGTGCATGTAGCAGGGATTTCAGGCTTCCTACAAGGCAGGAATGGCTACCTTCTGTCTATAGGAAGGAAGGATAGGTTCCTGGATAGAAATGTAGAAAATAAAAGCAGAAATGAAACTAGACAGTAATGAAAAATAACAAATAGAGAACCCCTCTGCAAACACGGTTAGGGTTCAGCTCTAATAACCTGCAAAAACATATCAGAAAACTTGCAAAGAGAAAATGGAAACCTACAAACAAGAAATGGATTAGATAAAAGCAAACAAACAAAACAAAATACACATTTATACCTTCTCTTTGGTGGAATGGGCCACCATGCCCTAGCTGAGAGAAGCACCTCTCTCTCTCGCTTGGCAAAGGAGGAGCTATGGCTCAATGGGAGGATGGATGGATGAGAGGGGGTGTGGGTGGTTTGAGAGACAAAGGGTCTCAAGGCATCCACTCAGGCAGCATAACAGTATGCAAGGGAGAAGTGTTTTAAGAGTGACCCCCACGCCTCTATTTATAGCATTTTTAGGGTTCTAAGCCCTTGGTTAGGGCTTTAGCCCCTTTTTTGGGCTTTTCGCCCTTTCTACCCTAACTTTAGTTCCTTTTAGGGTTTTAGGCTCCTTTGAGGGGTTTTAGTCCCTTTTTGGAGGTTTTAGCCCCTAGGAGAGTTATTTAGGCTCTTTTTGGGGGTTTTTAAGCCCTTTTGCTCGTTCTTAAGCCTTTTTGAGGGTGTGGGGATCTAATGGGGTGAAATGAGGGTCGTGCATGGGTTTCCTTGGGTGGTGTAGGCCATGTAGAGTTGAGTGAGGGATTTTTTTGGGTTAACAGATTTCTCCCTAATGTGTGAGGGCAGGAGCTCATAGTATGGCCGAAAGACATCATAGGATTTTCTGTGGAGAGGTGGTGCTTTCTGGGCTGGGGCATGGTGGCTTTTGGTTTTTGTATTAATATGGTTCCCATCAATGGGTGAGATACAAATAATGTGTGACATGTATATGGACAAGGCGAGCATCCCCATGCTCATGACAATGTCAAAAGAATAATGTGATCTATGCTCTAAAATACAAGAGCCGATCATGTACAACTAATGATACACAGTGGTTGCCTCAATTAGAGTCTGATTACAATACTGATCTAAAGAACTGCTGCATTGAACCCATGGCATTCTCATGGAATGCTATATCTTTATGAATAATAGCTTATTGGATATGGAACAGTACATAGCTGTATGGACTCATTGATTGAGAGTTAGAGTCTCTGTGGTACAAGTATGCTGCATCAATCATAAATCTATATAGAAGCACTGCTGGGACTTCTGAACACCGTCTCCAACGCAACCCAAAAATCACAAGGGACATGAACCTGTTTAGGTCCATCGAGTAGACTCATAAATGTGCTAGAGTCAAGTGACATCCAGGGTCTTCAACCAAATACTGCACGAACCAATACCCTGTACAAATCTCACGGTGCGATGATGTAGTTGGATTTGAGCACGTGAGAAACAACCATCCCGAGAGGCACTAAGGACTCCTCTCAAGTGGTCCAAGGAACTCATCAATGAGGTTAATGAAACCAAGATACATGAACCTCTGGGTCTATCCTCTGGAATATGTGTGTTGTCATCGGCAGAGGGAGACCTGCCCCTGGTCAAGGCAATGATGTTTCCTTGACCAGAAGCGTGAGGGAGATAATCGAAAGGTGTGAGACAACCTGAGGACTGACCCACTGAATGGGGGGGGAGGGTTGAACAAGGGAAGAGGGAGTGTAATAAACTCAAACTTCCTTTGTTCAGAGCATAACGGCAAAGAGAACCAGGCAGCAAATGAAACTGACTCATGGGAATGGTATCATGGATTTAATACCGGGAATGTCACTATGGATGGGAAATACTTAGGGGAGGTGGACACTTTTGATATTGATGGGATCCAAGGAAGACAAATTGCAGAGTACTCTGAACAAAGGTGACCCAAAGTGGGGATGCTGCCAAACTATTTTCTGTGGGGTGGTGTCTAGAGACACCCTTGTGGTACGATCTAATGGATTTTTGGTGAGCCCGAGAAAGTAAATGCTCGATGGTGCTTTCAATTTTAGAGAGTCTGAAAGTACGAAGAAGACTCTAGTAGGGACTCTTTTTCATTGGTAGTCTCTTATGCCCAAAAAAGGATAAAAGTATACATAGGAGAGCTTGCCCATCCTATAGGGGATGAGAGACTTATTTACCATTGGTAGTCCAATCAGGCCGGAAAAGGTTAAACCTATACTAACTGGACGGTCATTCAGATACTTTTATGAGCATGAATGAAACCAAGTTTGCTCGGCAACATTTTCTTAATGAGAAGGCTGGAAAAGAGCTTAACGACAACCCTTGGTGAGCTTTTCATAAAGTGTGTCCCCTCTACCCGAGAAAGCATAAAAGTATGCAGAGGGGAACGGTCCTGGCTTGAATATGCCAAGGTGGTCCTTTTCATTTGATGTTCTACATAGTCCGCAAAAGGAGATAAACGAGATGATGTAGACGCCCTTTCCTATACTTTAACGAGCAGGAAAGGAAGCAGCTGTGCTCGGCAATCTTTTCATTCTTTTAGGAGTCAGAAAAGAGCTTAAAAGGAACTCTAGTATGGTCAACCAATTGCGGTGGCACGTGCGATGCCCCATGTCGCAATGGTGGACAGTGGTCCAAAGGTCATCCGTGCAGTATGGACGGAGCAGATGGCTCTCAAACATACCAATACATGCACAAGATAGATCGTGGCAGAGGCACGCGAGTCAGTGCGGCAGAGGCAGGCAAACTGAGGTGGCTCTCAAACAGAGGTCAGGAGATTCGTGTGTGAGTTGTGGTGGACAGACTTGACTACATGTGATGTGAGTGCAAGTCCAGGGGGCACTTATATGCCAAATACATGCAAGAGAAATAATTCGTCTTCTGGACAATGGTCTAGAGATCCGCATGAGGTGCGTTGGACGAAGTACACAGGTATGTGCTAAAATAAAGTAAAAATGATGTTTCTTAATGAGCAATGGCCCGAGAACCCGCATGAGTAGCGGTAGGCAAGTGTGATGCAAGTACAGGTCCGCAGACACTTGCATCACCATGATGTGGCTCGTAAATCAAGGTGACTTCTAGTAAATGGTCCTAAAATTTGTTTGTTAAACATGAGATGATGGTCTCATAAGGAGATAGAGGATGGAATTCTGAAACCAGTGGCACAAATGGCATCTCAAATAGACTTCGTATGGTCATGTTATGTCGAACGGGAGAAAATAGGTCAAATAGAGCCTATATAAGGGTGGGGACCACTTTGTGAAGTGTCATTGTCAATGTTCACTATGGAGTTAGAGAGGTGGGCCCTAATTTTTCATTTGTTGATTTCTCCTACTCTAACTGAAGTTTTTGAGTTCCGCGACTTGCAGGTAAGAGCTCTTGCCATATCTCTTCTTTTTGGTGGTTTACATTCTACATTTGGTCACTCAGAGGTGCTCCATGAGCCTGTTGGGGTTTCATGGAGCCAATTCACACTTGTGGGGAATGTTTGAGAGACTTGATCGCTCATTTTTCCCAAACAGGTGTGACTTGGCCTCTGGGTGATGTTTTTTTATGAGAGCAGTGGCTGATATCTGGGTTTTGCTTGTGCAGAATGGCTGAGATTAAGTGGTGGGAGAGAGACTGTAAAGACCTCCAGGAGGCATCATTGTGGGACGGGAATGTGCGTGATACACTGGCTCGTTGTGGTTTACTGAAGTTCATGAGGATACCCCTCATGAAGAGCTTGCGTTTGTCGCTGCAAACGTTGGTGAGCTTTTGGGATGTTGAGGAGGTCTTCCTCTTCTAGGGCCAGCATATTGAGATCACACTGGTGGATGTGTATTTCCTAACTGGCCTCCCTATGTTGGGATTTGTTGGTGACTTGGCACCAGTGCTATCTCGAGGGGAGACATTGGAGAAGCTATGTGATAGGCACTCTTACGCGACTGCATATTTGCGTGGCTCCCACATCTTGATGTGTGACATTGAGGACCTGTCGGCACGGGCAGTGGCGACATTACTGCTGTGTATCTTGGGTTCCACAAGGAGCCATAAGATATCTGGAGGGAAGCTTCAGTTGGTAGAGCATGCCATGGGAGGTATATACTATGGGTGGGCCCAGATGTATCTTCAAGCTGTTTGGCATCAGCTGAACAAGGCGAAGACATCTGGGATAGGCTTTTGCTTTGGCTTGTTTCTTTGTGCTTTCTTTTTTGAGAAAGTACCTACACTGTGTCTGCACCGAGCCATGCAGGATAGTGGTCAATGGGTGTTGTAGATGTACAGGTTGTGCTAGATGATGATACGAGAGGGTGGCGGCAGAGTGGGTTGCTTCTTCACTGAGGAGTTGTTAGAGCAGTGGCATTAGTTTCTAGTGGTTATTGAGGAGTACCCATATGCGGGTATGAACTATCATGGGGACCCCGAGATGCCCCAACCTGCATGCCAGGCATTGGGACCAGCTGGTATGTATGTGTGATGTTTTTATGTTCATATTTATACACGATGTAGTTGAGATGGTTGATAGTTGTATGTTGATATGTGTGGACTGATGGTGTCCTCATTTGTGTATGTAGATATTGGTCCTCACCCGCCACCCGGGCATCAGAGGTGGGTGGTTGCTATGGTGCTTGTGGCAGTTCCTGCGGGGGAGCCTCGCAAGTGACGGTGGGAGATGGATGGACTTCTACTGCATCTGGAGTGACTTGTTGCTGGGGTCTCTGATGAGGGCTAGCAGCATTTGAGCAATGATGTGATTGCTTCCATTCATAGTTTTCCTCCGGAGTGGACTGCTGTGGCCTGTGATCACATTCGTCGGGCGGTGAGAGGTGATCTTCCTGCAGACGATGAGTCTTCTGAGGAAGATGATGATACTGAGTCAGATGATGAGTCTGAGTTAGATTAGTAGCCTAGTGGGGCTACCCCTAGTGCGTTGGTGCACTTAGGAGTTTTTTTGTCGCTATGTATATTCAGCTGAAAAAGCATATGTGGCTTCTCATTTTGTACTGGAAATATTTTGGACATGCGACTTATCTATCTATATATATTTTTTACACACGTGGATTCGCTTTTTATGGTTTTATATGTGAGTCTCTTTATGATGATGTGAAATGCAATGCCTAGATGATGTATTGTTACACTTGTGTGTGTATTTTATATATGATTATGCATGATGTTATGGTTGTATGTTTCCTATATGCGATTATGAATGTGCCAATTTAGAATATCATTAGCCATTTGATCTGCGACAATATTGAGGTTTCTAGGAACATGTGTGAATGTGATGGATTCAAATGTTCTAACCATTTGTTTAATGTGCAGGAATTTTCCAAAGAGACAGGGGTCACATACCCGGTAGTGGTTGTTCAACTGAGAAACAAGCAGCTAGGAGTCTAAGAAGACATCAAGGTGGTGAATGCCTAACTAGAGAGTGGTGGCCAAGAGGCTGTTAACACCATCATGTGTAGCCTGGTTGTAGGTCACACTACCTACGCATATTCCGTCGATATGGATCAACTCATGTGACGGGGAGTAGATGACCCATGCAACCAAGGAAAGGTTTGGAGACCATTTGCTTGCTCCATCAGCAAATCCCACGTATCAGTCCGAGGTAGGATCCATCTAGAGAAATGAGGGGAAATGATGCATTAGACTCACTTTTGAAAAATGTGTAAAACAAAAAAGGAAAAGACTATAATATAATTTGTACTATCGTCACTCAAATGGATGATGTTAGAGGGAAATTCGTTTGGACTTTCAGGGGATCAATGGTCATTCCTTTATGTGACACGATGAACCCTAGGAAACGGCCCATTAGGACACAGAAAACACACTTGAAAGGGTTCAAGCGGATTTCATACTACGACATCGTAGGAAGACTTGCTGCAAGTCATCTATGTGTTGTGCTTGCTTCTGTGACCACGCAATGAGGTTGTCAAGATAAACCAACATGATGTGAATGAGGTCACGGAAGTAATGTGTCATGGCACGCTGGAAGGTGGCTCCAGCATTTTTTAGGCCAAAGGGCATGACTTGATACGCGAATGTGCCCCATGAGGTTGTGAATGTTGTCTTATAACGGTCTTCTTTCCGGATTTGGATTTGGTTATATCTGGAGAATCCATCCATGAAGGAAAACGCCTCATGTTCTACGCATGCATCGATAATCTGATCGATGAAGGGTGTGGGGAAGTTGTGTTTGGGAAACGCCCCATTGAGATCATTGAAGTATATGCAAATGTGGATGGTACCTTGTTTTCTATTCACAGGAACAGGATTAGAAACCCAAGTGGTGTAGGCAATGGGGTAAATGAAGCCGGCTGTGCGCAGCTTCTCTATCTCGGCTTTGACTGCGGCCACTTTGGAAGGCTGGATGGTCCATTGCTTCTGGTGTATGGGGGCCACATCGGGCCATGTGTCAATGTGGTGTTCCACGATGGATGGATCCAGCCTAGGCATTTCAGTGTAAGACCAAGCAAAGATGTCGCGGAATTCTTGGAAGAGAGCTTTGTAGGCAGCGACTTCTTATGAGGAGCAAGATGCCCCCAGCATGATTTCTTCAAGAACCTCAGGGTTGGTTGAGATGTTGATTTTGATGGTTGGAGAGATGTTGGCCATGTTCCCTTCTTCGAAGGCGTCTGGTGCTGGAATGGGGTTTTTAAACCAGTCGACTTTCCCATTAATGAAATCTTTCGTTTCCATGGAAAACTAGTCAGACTGCAACACAAGTTCTTCGGGGAGGAAGAACGAGTGATGGTGCATGTCATCCTATGGGTATTCTAGGGCGGTTAAGGCTTCAAGTATCTCCTTTTCATTACGAAAGAAACGAAGAGACAGGTTTGATGGACCATCATTGGAGGTGGAGACGAGCGGGTCGATAGAACTGGACATCATGTAAATGGACATGGTGTCCGAAGAAGGAGGTGGGGGGTGAACTTCTTCGATCAAGTTGATCTCATATTCAAGGGAATGTTGACGAATATAGGCTAAATCCATTCAGAACTTGGGAAAGTCTTGGAAATGGTGAGAATAATATCTATACAAACTGCAGAGGGAGCAAGCATGGTTTGTTCATAGTGACTTGTTTTTCACTATTGGCGCATTTGGAAGCTCAACCACGAGAAGGTTTTCATTTGTATCCATGGCAACCAAATGCATGTGGATTAAAGGAATCTCAGGGAAATTCTGAGTTGGATGGACCTGTTCTTCGCAGATGACGCAAGGAAGGGTCTGTCAAAGCTCTGCGGTGGCTTTCACATTCTTTCCCTTCGCCCTTTTTGGGTGGGGTGGTGCGGGTGTGGGCACAATGGTTGGTTTTTGCAGGCCAGGTGGAGGATGAGACTCGACCGCAATGGGTTGCATAGGGGTTAAGAATACCTGGGGTATTGGTGGTTGAGCTGGTCGATCAAGATGCCACACAGTAATTTCCAATGTAAAGTTGGGTAGGTTTAGGGTGGCCATTACTAGCTTGCTCATGACACCATGCAGGGAAAAGAGAAAGGGAATTGTATGGATAGGAGATGAGCCCAGGTAACTCCCTGATGGTTATATGTGGGGATGGGGTTGTGGTTGTAGTTGCGCATAATGTTGTGGCTGCGAATGATGTTTCCGTTGTTGTTGATGTTGCAGATGTGGTTGATAATGCGGCTACGGTTGATGTTGCGGCTACAGACGGTGTTGTGGTTGCGGTTGGGGCTATGGTTGCGGTTTTTTTTTGGGTGCAGCGATGCTGGATGAGAGCATGCACAAGTCTACAGTCTCATTTTATGTCAGTGGTGGTGACATTAAGGGGAAAGGAGCCATCATGGAGGTATTGGCAAACAACCCAGGGCCCACAATCAACAATGGGGAGACTGGTATGTTGTCAACCATGGTGTTGACCATAGGGATAACATTGGCATGTGTGGTCATTCCTTGCAAATCAATGGTGTTGATCATGGGGATAACGTTGGCGGGATTTGTTATCCCTTGCGGATCATGATAAGTCAGTTGGTCAACTGTGACGATTTTCCCTTGGTGGGGGGACATCATGAGACGGAAGACAGTTGATGTGACAACTCTCATGGCATACATATAACTTCTTCCTAGGAGAAGGTTATAGTCCAATTGAGCGTTGACAACCTCTATGTCAATCAGAACTGTCTTCCCAGCTAATGTGATGGGGACATGGGGGAGGATTCCTTGGGCTTTAGTGGGATGGCCATCATAAGCCTACAGAGTTGTGGAGGATGGTTGCAGAATTGGCGATCCAAGTTTCTACCAGACTAGGGTAGACATAACGCGTGTGGATGCCCCCTCATCCACTATGCACCGGTGCACAACCAAATTCCAGATAGACACCAGGATTTGAAAGGCAATGGTTGATGGCATTCATGGTTCTCCATTCTCCATGTTGAATTTGATGAACTTGAAGTCGGAGGGGTCTATGGCCCCAAGGGCGGCTAGTAAGGCTTTCCACTACGTTGGCCAAGTTTTGAGTACCCCAAGAGTGGACATGGCGGTTGGTGTTTGGGCCAAATCATCCACGATGTTGTAGCTGACAGCAGCTCTAGCCATGGAGTTATTGGAAACCCTGCATATGGGGGGCACGAGAATGGGGGTAACTGAAGAGGTACATTGAATATTTTAGACGTTGATGCCGCGGATGGGTCAGCAGGTTCGATGTTGGCTCTGTACTGATTCGGTTTGGTTTGTAGGTTGACCTCTTCAGTTTTCATAGCTAGCAGGTGTGGACACCTATTTCTACCGTAGGAGGTTCCCCCGAAGCATTGGGATTGGGTTGGGGAGGGGGTGCAGTTGCCACCAATCCTTGGACTGGTAATGGGTTTTGAAGCACCATAGGAGGAGTTCCTTATGGTTCCGGTTTGGGTTGGGCTTTGTTATAGTTGATTTTACCACACCTGGTGAATCACACTTGTATGGCCTTCCCCTATCCCTATGCAGACTCCTTAGACCACTTGGACCATTTTTTGTCCTTTGATGTTCCCTAGACCATCCCTAAAAACATGTGAAAATTACTATACGCGACTTTTAAACCCTTTATTGTGTATATACGCGGGTTTGACCTCTAAAATCGCGTACATCGGGATGTGTACAAAAATCCAAATCTTTTTGGAGTTTTTCTTGACGTGGATCCGACTCACTTGTCTCCTGGCTTTCCGTATGCCTTGAGATCACTCAGATTCGACCTTTCATTACCCCATTGAAAAGCTATATAAGAAACCCTTTGGATACATTGAAAGCATAAGAGAATTGAGAGCAAAGAATCTATAGTCCATTGTTGCTGGAACTTGTGCTTGAGTCTGCATCCCTTTGTCCCTTGGAGCACTTTAGTGTTCTTCCCAAGCTTTCCTTTTGCTTGTGAGCTTGCTATCGAGAGATGGAGGATTGAGGTAGTGGAGGCCCAAGTGGGGGATTCAGTTTCTCCGATTCGCAGACGTTCCGACAGAGGTTGTATTCATTGTAATCTCTGATTTTATATTAATAGAAATATCTTTTCCTGTCCAATAATGTATGTTTGAATGAATATTTTATCCATGGATGTTTTCAAATGCTTATACATTGTTGATTATATATGCTAGAGTAGATCTAACACCCATATATATAGTATGCTTGTCTTGTTTACTTGTTGTTGAGGAAGTGATTTATTAATTCAAGCTGAAGTTGGAAAGCTCAATGGGGATCTACTTCAACTGTTTGGAATAAGGTACGGGGTCTGATCCTTTAGTGTTAGATATTTTATTTCTCTTGCATATTGGAAAGGATTGATTTATGGAGTCAAGTTGTCTGTTGTGGTACCCCAAGCCATAGTAATTTCTCTCCGTAACAGAATTGGTGACTCTGCTGAGGAGTTCCTAGTAGTTATCCTTTGGGGTTTTTTCTATTGGCATTCAATGACTTTGAATTGCTCTTATTTCTCTGTTTCGGTTTCAGGTATGGGGGCATGTTTTCCTGGTAGTGTCTGATTGGTGTGAATTTTGTCTCAGCTGGTCTATTAACCTTTATTTTTATGCACTTTTCTTCTTGTACGCAAGTTTTTAACTCACAGTCACGTATATACGCAGGTTTCACTGCTATTTCTGTGTACACACGCGGGTTTACTGCGAACAGTCGTGTATGCCCTTAGTTTTTCCTTCTAGAGGAAGATTGATTGTTGCTGGGTGAATTTTGATGATTTCTGAGTCTCCTTTGACACTGCTAGAGTCTGTATACACCTCTGTTTCTGACTAGAGACATTTTTTTTAAGGGCAAAATTTCTTTTTTGAAGAATGTTCTTGTCATTTCATTTTCAATTTTTTGTTTTGGGATTAGTGCATTAGGTTTCTTTTACCTTAGAACTTTGCTTGAGTGCTACTTGATTGTGCTTGTAGATTCTGGGGGTTGTAGAATCATTCTTTTGCTTTAGTATCTCATTGTTATTTCAAAAAATGCAAAAATATTTGTTTATCATTATGCATTGCATCTTGCATTTTGCATAGTACTTGCACTAGATTTTCTTTGAAGTATTAGTCAGGATTTCATATAGGAAAGTTTGCATTTATCATTTGAATAGAAATTGTGCATTTCACGTAGTAGCATACACTGTTTTTCATGGACACAATGCATTTGCATTGATTGTTAGGTGTGCATTTTTCTTCATGTGTGTCATAACACCATTAGTTGCACGACCATCTACCTTTTTTGAGTAATAAAGCCAATTAAAATTAGCATTTAATTAAAATGAACTACATTATTTTATTCGATAGGGTTCACCAACAAGATTAGGTTTTAAGGTCTTGGAATAGTTCATTGTGAGTAAATTCTCCAAGACCACTAAACAACATGTATGTGTCTATCCAGGTGAGTGTGTGAAATTCCTTGGTATAACTAGTGTTTCTCAGGATCCTCCTCTCAAAAGGGAGTTAAGCACGAGGCAGTGTCAGCGGTTATTGATTGGGATGACCCCTAGTCATAACTGAGTAGCACTGGAGATATTTCCAGGATTGTAATTGTATCTGAGGGCTCTTTCGAGAGTTTCAGGATTTGCTACCTTGCCCATACGGTCAATCCTACCTGCGACTGTCCACCTAAGCATTGATTATATTGAGGTGAACTTAGTGGCCTTACCTAGGATATTGAGGGGGTACTCTGTAGGGGTTATTCTGTGGGTGTCCCGACCAGGTTGGGGTCAGACAGCACAGTCGCTTTATGCGTTGAAGATGAGGGCCACAATAATTGGTTACGTACCTCTGCTTGTTGTGTATGGGAGTCTCAATCCTCTCCTAGGCAAGACATACCTGCTTCATTCAGGAGCTCACTTATCCTACCCTTGATTTCTTGTGTTTGGCTTTAGATTTTATTGGTGTATGATCTGTGCACATTAGCTTTCCTAGGGTTTGCGTAATTAGAGATTCTTTTACATTTTTTGAGTCATTGTGGATTCAGGTGCGGCTCCTCGTCATTCTCATCGTTTAGCAGGACTTCTGCCTTCTACATATCCTCCTCCTTTGGGAGAGAGAAACAGGAGATCTAGGTGGACAACTTCGCACATTGATTCACACACGATGGGAGACCATGTTGAAGGTATTCCTAAACCACCCTCTCCCATTCAAGTGGAAAATAGAGAGGTTACTCCTACTTATGATCCTTCACCTGATATGACTGAGTTAGGTCCTATAATTTTTGAGATAGGTACTTTTCATGATAGACCTAGTTACTCTAGTGTTGATGCCCCATTGATGAATCACCAGTATGGAATGCCGGAAGATGATGAGACTCATTTTGAACCCACAAGCACTAGTTATGGTAGTTATGGTATGTCTAGTTTTCCCACACATGATTTGGCATTTCATGTCGAGTCTGAGTTTGAGCCTAACACTATGCTTGGGGGAACTCTCATTCCTTACCATGCGGAGAGGTTTGGGAGCACTATTCATATTGCACCTTCCATCCTGGCGATGGAAACATATTCATGCTAGGCCTAGGGTTAGTGATCCTATTAGGATACCAAATCCAAGACAAGTGACTATAGGGAACAACACACACATAATTTCACAGCTCCCTTCGTCCTCTATCCCTAGTTCTTCGAATGTTCACCCTCCACCTCATTCATGTGGTCCTTCGGGCCAGAATGTTGCTACGAGTTATGTCTGTTCTACTACTTCTCGACCAGTTGTGTCTCAGGTTCAAGTATCGCCCATTGTTATGGGAAGCCATATTCATATTTCTAGAGGTCATGTTACTACTTCCGGAGCGTATATTCCTACTTCCGGAATGTATATTCCTACTTCTGAAGCATATATTCCTACTTCCGGAATGTATGTTCCTACTTCCAGAGCATATATTCCTACTTACGGAGTGTCTCATGGGACATCTCATGGGATGACTTACAGACCTTATTATGGGACGCAGTATGGATAGGGTTCTTCACCTTATGGGTATGGGTATCAACAACACACTTACTCTCCCAATTATGGCTTCATAGCCCCGAATAGTCAAGGTACACCACACTATGGTGCTTCCATGCCACCCTACACAGGTCAAATGGGAGGAGGGCACTATGGCCAAGGCCATGGTGGATACGCTCAACAACCCTATATGAACCAATACTATCAGGGAGCAGGCCATCGACCTACTCATCCTAGGCTCCCTTTCCTCGCAACACTGAATCTTCCTAGCTTGTCGAGACTTATGAACAATCCTGTGTCTCATGACCCGACTTGGCTGACTGTCCCTAACAAGCTTCCTTTGGACATTCCTAAGTTCGAGGGCAAACCAGGAGAGGATCCGAGTGAACACATTACTACGTTTCACCTATGGTGCTCTTCGAATTCCTTACAAGAGGATTCCATTCATTTAAGGTTGTTTCAACGCACCCTTACAGGGCCTGCCATGAAATGGTATATAGAGTTACCTAGGGGGGATTTCTCTTTGTTCGATGACCTAGCCATGACTTTTCTTAACCACTTCCAGCTACCAGTGCGTTACTTCGTTGGTACAGAACTCTTGTCGACATTTCGGGATAAAGCCACACATATCTCAGACCATATCCAAGAGTGGCGTAGATGGAAGAGGTTGATTAAAGCCTTTATACCACCGGAATTCCTCCTTGAATGGTTCCTTAAGTCGTTATTGCCTTATATAGCGAAGGATGTTTCGACATCCGGAGTGCAAAATGAGGAACAAGCCATTTTTAGGGTGTAGGAACTAGATTTGATTTATGCTGAATTTGGTTTGTTATATGAGATCATTCCCAATGCTCCGCGTTCTAGTTTCGACCCCAAATTTAAACCTGGACCACATGTCGATGGCATTGTTGGTTGTGCGAGTGCTAAACCTATGGATTCAGTTGTACAACAGGTCAAACAATTGTCAATCAACCAATCTGCCTTGGGATAAGCCATGGCTTCATCTCAACCCAACCAAATGGTGAGTGTGCTTTCGGTACAATTGTCGGACCAAAAGGGTAACCAGCAACCCGGAAGGAATAGGAAGAAAGGTAAGAATAATCGTAAGGGTGGGAATATGAATGAAAATTCTAATACTAATGACAAGAACGCCCGTAATGCTGGGGGGGACAAGCAAACTAGATGTAAGGTCAAATTTCCTTGCAAGCTGTGTGAGGACGATCACCTCACTTACTTGTGCTCTTGTATTGATGAAGCCTTGAGGTTCTTAACGCAGGGCCCAGCTATGCTAACAAACCCTTTACCTCACAATCAAAACATGAACTCGAGGACCCATGATCAGTCTAGTGGTGATCAAGATCCATCGAAGGGTAGTGGTCATGGTTGCATCAACATGGTGCATGCTACGATGGTTGTGACCCGTGCGAAGGACTATGGTTCATCACAACCCAACCCAGGAAAAGAACCTGATCCACCAGGGACTCCTTTGCGTATTGAACAACCTGTGGACAAACCTAAAGTTGCACCTCGCATTCCTAAGGGAGTCCTTAAGCGTTCGGGGCACAATCTTAATGCCCAGGCCGCCCAGAACTATTATGTTGTCGAGGATTTGGGCCACACTCCTTGTGCGATTTCTGCATTAGAAGTACTTCAGAGTTGTCCTTCGCAAAGGAAGGATTTGCTTTCTGCCCTTGGTGTGAATGATGATAATTCTTCCTCTGTGATTAAATTTGAAACCGTAGGACTTTAGCCTCGCTTGCCTTACTATGTGTCTCTTTTGATTCATGTAGAATGTCTTAACATGACCGTCAAGCGCATTGTGATTGATGAAGGCGCTACTGCTTCTGTGATGTCTTTATCATGTTGGAAGGGTTTAGGTTCCCTTGAGTTGTCTAAATCCGGTACCATGTTGACTGCGTTTGATGGGAGATCGTTTAGGCCGCACAGGATCCTTCCTTCCCTTAAGGTCCATTTGGGAGGGAAGACTATTGCGATAGAGTTCGAGGTGGTTGATGCACCCCTTGACTACAATATCTTGCTGGGTAGGAATTGGATGTACAGTATGCAAGCCATATCTTCTTCACTATTTCACGTTGTATGCTTTCCATTTAATGGGAAGATAGTTACGATTGATTAAACGTCATTCAAAAATCCGTTGGTTACCGCATCTTCGGGAGCTTCGATCCCGATTGTAGAGCACTCTCAGTCGGCAACTGGGAGTGTGGGTGTGAGCATGTATCCATCCCTCATGGGAAGCTTTAGTTATCCCGCACCTGTCCTTATGATAGGGTCTAGTTCCGGTGAGGCTTCAACATTTGTGAGATCGGTGCTTTTTGCACAAGTTATATGGAAGATCCTTGGACTCTTCCTACATCGAATACTTCAAATGAGCCCATCGTGATGAACGTGCCATTGCCTGCAGCTATGGTAGCTAATCAATCTAATCTTGGATGTGTTGCAAAGCCTAGTCCTTCCTCTTCACAGACGGAAGAGGAGGACCCATATGTGCTGCTTGCATGGGCAGTTCGGTCTTCTCACACACACGACTGCCTTGATAGTGTTTTTCCTTTAGACGAAGCGATTATTGAGGCCATGTCGGGAGTTGAGCCACCATGGGAAGAGTTGCATCATAGCTCTTAATTTCTTCCCGAGCTTGACCTCTTGGAGAGTGAGGAGTTTAGGGAGGTTCTTAGTGAGAGAATTGGTAGTCCCATGGTTCCATTAAGCTCTCCTGGTATGATGGCTGATGGGAACATGGCAAATGTATCTCCAACAATTCCTATCAATATCTCTCATGATCCTAGTAGGGTTGAGAATGTCTATATTGGGGTAGAATGTTCCCATGCTGAGATTCAAGAATACACTGAGCTGTTTAAAGAATTTCTTGATATCTTTGCTTGGTCTTACAATGAAATGCTAAGTATCAACCCTCGCATTGTTGAACATGAGATTAAGATTTATCCCAATGCTAATCCTGTTCGACAACGCTTGTGTGCAATGAATCCTAGGAAAGCACCCACGATTAAGGAAGAGATAGAGAAACTATTGAAATTCGGTTTAATCTATCATGTTCCCTTGATGGAGTGGGTTTCAAATCCTGTTTCGGTTGATAAGAAGCAGGGACCGATCCACATATGTACTAATTTCCATGATTTGAATAGTGTCTGTCCTAAGGACAATTTCCCCACACCATTTATTGATCAGATCTTGGATGAGTGTGCGGGTAGCGAGGGTTTTTCCTTTATGGACGGCTTTTCCAAATACAATCAGATACAAATTAAACCTGAGGACCAACATAAGACCGCATTTATTTGTCCTTGGGGAACTTTTGCATACCAGAAAATGCCTTTTGGCCTTAAGAATGCCGGAGCTACTTTTTAGTGGGATATGACCTTGATCTTCCATGATCTCAAATCGATTATCGAATTATTTTTGGATGACCTTGCTGGTCATTCTCATATGAGAATGCGTCATTCCTATAATTTGAGATTAGTATTCGAAAGGTTCCGCCATTATTTGGTCAAGTTAAATCCTCACAAGTGCATATTTTGTGTGAAATATGGTCGCTTATTAGGATTCATTGTTTCCAAGGAGGGTATAAGAGTCAACCCTATGAAGGTTGAGGCAATACTTCATTTGTCTCCCCCGAGAAACATTAGACATCTTCAATGTTTTCAAGGCATGGCAAACTTCTTACGGAGATTCGTTGTCAATTTCGCCAATTTGACTAGAGGCTTTATGCGTCTTTTGAAAAAGGACACCACCTTTTGTTGGGATGAGAGAGCCCAAGAGTCCTTTGATGCACTTAAGTGAGCTTTAGCATCGGCCCCGGTGATTAGTCCCCCAGACTATAGCCGTGACTTTCTACTTTATGTGGTTGCATCCATGGAGACTATTGGTATGGTTTTGGTTCAAGAGGATGAGGAGCTCCAAGAGCATGTCATATACTATCTGAGCTGGAATCTTATCAACATGGAGATTCATTATTCCCATGTTGAGAAGCTTGCCTTAGCTATCGTACATGTGGTTCAACGATTGAGACATTATATTCTCCTTCACCAAACCTTGGTTGTAGCCCATGTCAATCCATTTCAATTTGTTCTCACTCAAAGAATGATTGGGGGAAAATATAATAAATGGATTGTCATCTTGCAAGAATTCAACCTCGAGTTTGTTTCAGCAAAATCGAAGAAATCATTAATTTTTGCAGAGCTTATATTGGATTTCCCAAGCAAAGCCGAGGAGATGGTTTGTGAAGATACATTTATCAATGAGCACATCTTCTTAATCTCAACTTTGGACCCATGGTATTGGGATATTATTATATATTTACAAACATTGAAGGTCCCTACTTAGCGATGACGGTTACCTCACGTGTCTAAGAATTACCTCATAGTGGATAACACTTTGTACCGTCGTGGGGTAGATTCCATTTTACGTTGTTGTTTAACTCATGAGGAGGCTGAGGTAGTGCTAAATGATTGCCACGGAGGGGCGTGTGGTGGTTATTGATCTGGGCTTTCTACAACCCAAAAAATATTAAGAGCGAGTTATTTCTGGCCGTCGATCTTTAAGGATTGTGTAGATGCGGTCAAGAGGTGCCATCCTTGCCAGGTGTTTGCACATAATATGCACTCAAAACCTGCCCCATTATATCCCATCATCAATGTCGATCCCTTCACTAAGTGGGGGCTTGATTTTATGGATTGCAACCTAGCTTCAGCTAGGGGGCATCATCATATCATAGTGGCTGTTGACTACTTTACGAAATGGGCTAAGGCTATGCCTATAGTTAAATTCGACGGTGAGATAGTCGTGCACTTTGTATTCAACCAGATTATTACTCAGTTTGGTATTCCGAAAGAGCTTGTCACTGACCATGGCTCGCACTTTCAGAATCGTATGATGGAAGAGTTGGCTTCAAAGTTAGGGTATAAACAAGAGCATTCCTCCTCTTACTACCCTCAAGCGAATGGACAGGTAGAAGCAATGAACAAATCACTCAAATCCATTCTCCAACGAACCATCGCACAAAGCAAGAATAATTGGCACATTATGTTATGTCCTGCTTTGTGGGCTTATAGAACCATTGTTAAGACTGCCACAGGGTTTTCTCCATATCAACTTGTACATGGAGTGGAGTCGGTATTGCCGGTTGAGTACGAGATTCCTTCTTTGAAGCTAGCCATAGAACTCTTACTAGACACTTCACCATTGGAGGAGCGTTTGGTCCACCTTGAGCAACTTGATGAGCAGCGCTGAGATGCCTTGGTGGATCTAAAAGTAAAGAAGCATCGCATTAAGGTCCAGTACAATAAGTCTGTCCGTCCAAGGAGGTTTAGTGAGGGAGACTTGGTCCTTTTGTGGGATCAACTGAAAGAACCCTTGGGGGGCGGAAAATTTAGCCCCATGTGGTGTGGTCCTTACATCATTAAACGTGTGTTAGAGAAGGGCACTTATGACTTAGTGGATTATGAGGGAACGGCCTTGGCGGAGCCTAGAAATGGGCTCTATCTTAAAAAGTACTATGCATGATTTTCATCCAAGGCTGGTTATTGTATATTATTGTATAGTTTTGCATAGGTAGGTCCTTTTCTTATGGTGATTGGATTTGTGATTAGTCTTCATTTCTTTTGGCACATGTCAATGAAATCTTCCACCTTTATAGGATTCGCGGATGGTGCGAGCCGTCACACTCAACACTCAGCCTCTGCTGCTTGGGTGATTTATACTCCTATGGGTCAGGTATTGTCTTCAGGAGGCGTATGTTTACGGCCCTCTTCAAACAATGTTGCTGAATATAGTGTTGTTATTGAGCTTCTACGGGATGCCATTTCACATGGTGTTCTCTCTCTTAAGGTACGTCTTGATTCAAAGTTAGTAGTGTCACAGCTTAATGGTTCGTACCATGTTAGAGATCCGACATTATTAAGAAGATTCTTACGTGTGAGATTGTTAGAACGACAATTTGACAATATAACATACACACATGTTCCAAGAATTAATAATCAAGTTGCTGACTCATATGCTAACTATGTGTTAGATTGGAATTTGTTTCATAGACAGTAAGCTCATCACAAACATAAATTTTGTACACATGTAAATAAATAAATTGATCATCATAAAAGTTTTTATAAACATCCAAAATGTGGTAATACATAGTGTCATAATACAAAAATGGGGCTCTCAAGCCACCAAAATATAAATACACGGTAGTACAAAATGTATCACTCCCAGGTATTTAAGCCTGTGGAGGAGGAGGGGGGTTGTGATCATGGAATGTCACTACGGCTCTAGCTAGCCATCGAAATAGCCGCACCCATGCTCATGGTACACCCACCACCTGGCGCTACATGGCCTCAGGTAAGTCCTCGACTTACGCCTTGGGTACTCTGTGTGTCAGTGTCGTGAAGTTGGTATGAATCCGCTCCACATCCACACCCGTGATTTCATCTCCTCTTCCCCTCCATCTATGACGAGGGAAGCCTTCAGGACGCCGTGGTCCCACATTTGCATGCATATGGTAGATGTCACTATGTATTGTCACCCAAAACATGTCTTTTGATTCCACATAATCAGAAAACACAAAAAAAAAATAACTCAAAAAAAATTTAAAAGAGGGTTGAGATTTGTTACCAATGTCACCGTATGTCGATCCTGGTGGTAGCGGCATTTCGGGGTCTCCCCGAAAATCTATCCCCGCATAGGGGTAGTCATCGATGGAAACTATCTGTTGTCACCACCATGGAAAGAAATCAACTGGGTAGGGGTTGGACACCCTACCTCCACCCAGTCTACGCATCGCATCTACCATCTGCCCAATTCCATTGGGTCGGATCTCGAACCCCGTGTAGAGGAATGTCAACTCTAGGGCCCAATCCTGAAACACGCTCAAAGAAAAATGTGCTAAGTATGCTGCTGAAACCGAAGTTTCGCACTCTACCCATCTTGCACTCACTGAGTTGGTATTTCATGTTTCAAAGTAGTGCAGTGCTCCAATCGTACACCGTGGGTCTCATGCACTCCACTACATAGAACATCAAATGCCGCGAGGCCTGGTGGAGTGAAGCTAAGCCTGCTATCCTGCCCAATGTCAGTAGGATGGCCTTTAGGCCCAACACATGTATGGAGTTAGTTGGGATCTGACTCCCCACCTTCTCCTTGTTTAGATAGCAGTACACCGCAATGTACTCATCTATAGTTAGGCCACCTCCGGGCCTGCGAGAGTGTAGGTTCACCACTTCCCCCCATCGGGAAAGTCCAGTAATAAAATATATGTCCTCCACTTCTATGGTGAGGGACATCCCATCTATCTGGAACGACTCTGAGTCTGGATCCTAGTAATCTACCAACATCTGCAACAGTCTTGGTTTGGCTCTTAAGCCACCAAGACACCAAAACTTGTAAAGCTCGCATGCACGTAACGCTTGTTGAGCCATTAGATATGCCCTTACTACCTCTTCTACATCACCATGTTCACGTTCTCTCCATTCTAGGACCATCCTGCACATAAAATTTTAGTTTTGTCCGTTAGAATACTTAAAAATCATTGAGCGCGGTGGCATACATGACTATTTGCTAAACAGTCGCGTATGTACGCAACTTTGAGGGCGTTTTCCACATATATCCAGCCCTATACGTGGAAAAACCTCGATTTCCGTGTGGGCCGTGGTGCGCATCTTAGAATGGTCTAGAATCCTAAATACAGCATGGAATTTGACAAAATTTGCATCAAAATGAAAGAGTAGAGCATGGGTAAGTACCTGGAAAAAACGGTAGTGGATTCCACCGGCTGGATCTCCTAGAATTCATTGTTGAAGTTCTCAGTTCAAATGGGTAAAGATTTCAAATGTTTTATAATGATTTGAATTTTTTACTATTTATAGAAATTTTTCAAATTTTTGAAAATTTTTACCCCCTTTCCTATAGTTTGGACTGTTTCTAATCCTTTTGGACCGTTTTTGGACTAATTTATGATGTAGGACACCATTTTGAGCGTCGTTTTGACCGTTGCTTTGACCCGTCCGTGCCCATTACAGGTATGATGTTCAAACAGGCATATAGGTTAGGATTACCTTCGTTTACATTTTGCATGACCTTATGACTGTTTCATTATAGCCTTAGGTACGAACCCACTCTATTATGTCATGAAACCTTCTTGCTATTTTAGAAGTGGCACGATATGAGTGGTAGAGCTTGACCTTACATGGGTACCCTAGTTAGCGCCTAATTTGCATTTGGTGCCCATGCTGACATTTTGTCCCTTATGGTGTGGGAGTCCGTTGTATAGTATTGCCATGACATTTCGCAAGAGCCTCATACTCATGTTGATCTTTTGTTGGCCTATTTCCCTCAGGACTCCCTTATATCAAGTTGTAATTGCATTATCATGAGCTTTTCCTGCCTTATTCAGCCTTATGTCGGCTTCCTTGACTTTGAGTTTCAGCCATATAGCCCGAGCTTGTCTCATGACTAGCCATGTAGAGCCATCTTGTTTATCCTTTGCAGCTTGATTCCCTATTTTACCAGGAGGGGACTTTCCCCCGAGTGTCGCTATCCTACACACGTATCCTTGCATTGAGCATAGGTATGTTCCACTGCTTGGAACTAGTTTGTTTGCCCCTATGACACTTGTCTCCTCCTATTCTATAACTATAAAGCCATTTTATTCTTTTTCAAGCTTTTTAAATATTTGAAAAAGTCCAAAAAAATGAAAAAACCAAAAAGCTGGACAAGGAAAGATCTTATCTTTGGTAGCTGTCAAGTTGTGTTGCCTTTGAATAGATCACTATATATCACATCCATTGGTTGGGTTTATAGTTTAACTTTAGAAGGTGTGCTCGTTTATCTGAGTTTATCTCCACCGACTGGTTAAGCTTCTAGTCCCCATCGAGCCTCTATCGATGCCTCCTGTGTCGCAGAGATGTCCCAGTTTTGTAAATCAAGTCTATGCTGCCTTTCTTCAGTCACCATTCGTCGTTATGTTCTTGTTCGAAGGAAGTTGAAACCTGAGTCAGCCATTTCTCAGTTATCTTGACTTTGCATTTTGGCCATTCCCGGTACAGTTATTGGTTCGTGCACCTTATGATTGAGTCCTTCCACATTATACAGCTTTGCTGAGTACCTCATGTTGGATGATGGGGGATGCCTTAATGCCCTCCTTCCAGTGGATTTCATCCCATCAAATTCAGATCATTTATTCTGGGATTGGAATCTAGAGTCATTTTTTAGTGCCTTGATACTTGCAGTCATCAGTGGCAAGTTATTTCGCCAACGACAGTTTATGGGAATACATCAATGTCCCTTGATCGATGGATCCTCTCAAGTGTTCGACCTCAACACATCTATTCACACTTTTTAGTTTGCACTCTAGTACCTTGATTCCCATCATTATTATCGGTGGGTGATCTCGCATCTGCTAACGGTGTACATCAATGACCAGTAATCAGATGATGGACTACTATGTTCGACCTCGACACCTCTATTCACATAGTAGGACATGTACTCGTAGCGGTTTGTGTAGAAGACCTTCCAGATTGGTGGCATCTCTTATATGCTACCTCCTTGATCGTGCCAGTCTTCATGAGATTTCAGCTCTCGTGACTTGATTCCAGTATATGTCAAACATTTCCAGCCATTATGGAGATCTTGATCCATTGTATATCTTCAGCCATTATGGAGATCATGGTCCTTTGTATATCTTCATCATGGAGATTCTGACCTATGTATATTGTACATGGCGATGACCACTTATGTGATATTTTGTGTCATGCCTATTCATGGCCATTGTACTCTTATGTCTTCGGGACCGCTATATGTACTTGCAGTTATGTGAAGAGCTATATCATTGTACTATGTTGATTGGGTAGCTAGTCTTCCATTTGGGATTATTCATAACTCCACTTCTGGGATGGACTTATAATATATTTTGGCCATCGTATCACCCCTCTGACCTCACACATTAGGGGGCATCTGTTATAGCTTATGTTACCACACCTAGTGAATCACATTTATATGGCCTTCCCCTATCCCTATGCAGACTCCTTAGACCACTTGGACCCATTTTTGTCCTTTGATGTTCCCTAGACCATCCCTAAAAACATGTGAAAATTACTATACGCGACTTTAAACCCTTTATCGCGTATAGACACGGGTTTGACCTCTAAAACTGCGTACATTGGGATGTGTATAAAAATCCAAATCCTTTTGGAGTTTTCCTTGACATGGATCCGACTCACTTGTCTCCTGGCCTTCCATATGCCTTGAGATCACTCGGATTCGACCTTTCATTACCCCATTGAAAAGCTATATAAGGAACCCTTTGGATACATTGAAGGCATAAGAGAATTGAGAGCAAAGAAACTATAGTCCATTGTTTCCAAAACTTGTGCTTGAGTCTGCATCCCTTTGTCCCTTAGAGAACTTTGGTGTTCTTCCCAAGCTTTCCTTTTGCTTGTGAGCTTGCTATCGAGAGATGGAGGATTGAGTTGGTGGAGGCCCAAGTGGGGAATTCAGTTTCTTTGATTCACAGACATGCCAACAGAGGTTGTATTCATTGTAATCTCTAATTTTATATTAATAGAAATATCTTTTCCTGTCCAATAATGTATGCTTGAATGAATATTTTATCCATGGATGTTTTCAAATGCTTATACATTATTGATTATATATGCTAGAGTAGATCTAACACCCATATATATAGTATGCTTGTCTTGTTTACTTGTTGTTGAGGAAGTGATTTATTAATTCAAGCTGAAGTTGGAAAGCTCAACGGGGATCTACTTCAACCGTCTGGAATAAGGTACGGGGTCTGATCCTTTAGTGTTAGATATTTAATTTCTCTTGCATATTGGAAAGGATTGATTTCTGGAGTCAAGCTGTCTGTTGTCACTACCCCAAGTGTTAACACCCAAAAATGGTTAACTACCTCATCTACCCCACTACATGGCTCATTTGTCCATTTGCCTACCATATTTCCCTGAAAATCCCACTAAAAAGCCTCCAAAAGGCCTAAAATGCCTCCAAAAGGCCTAAAACGCCTCCAAAAGGCCATAAAACCATCTAAAATGCCTCCAAAAGGCCAAAAAACCCCTTTTTCCTCCAAAAATATCCAAAATTCCTCTAAAAATAGCAAAAATCCCCAAAAGGGAAGAAAAAATATGAAATAATGAGGAAAAGGAGGAAAAAACCCTAAACAAGCTGCCCTAAACCATATGGTTTCCAAAACCATGGGCCAGCACTCCACCACTAAAAAACTATAAATAAGTGGTGGAGACCCCTCATTTCATCATCCATTATCATAAGCATCCTGCCTCTACCAAAATTATTCTCGAAACCCTAGCTTACCATCAAGCTACTTTCACCATTGAGAACTCTTTTTGGCCCATTTCCACCACCGGAGAAGGAAAAGAAGCAGCTTGGAGCTCGAAGCCACCGACATCAGACCAGCGCAACGGACTCCACCAACCTCCTCATTGGAGGTAATATCAATAAAAATCACCATTATACATTTCTTTACTGTTTTTGCTTCATGTTATTTACTTTTTACTGCTTTAGCTTAGTCTTTGTTTCATTTTATCTTTGTTTACATCATTGAACTGCTACTAAGGATTCCAGATTCCTTAGTAGGTGCTCATCAGCACAAGCTAGGGTGAAAACCCTAGCTACAGTTTTGGCGACTCCGCTGTCTTTTTTAAGTTATTTTTTCCGTACTGTACTTTCGGCTATCGTTTTCGGCCGCCGGAAACCGCGTTTTTTCCTTCCGTAGTCGCGGCCCGACCGCACATTTCAGGCCCTAACCTGCGACCAGCCCGCCGCTGTCAGCCATTTTCCTACGCCCTGGACGCGTTTTTGAACTTTCCCAGTTGCGCCCCGACCACGTTTTTTCAGCCCACAGCCGCGATCCGACCGCGCCTGTTCATAACACAGGCGCGCTCCGACCGCCGCTGTCAGCCCGAATCCCGCGACCTAGACCGCGCCTGTTTCCTCTAAAACCGCGATCTGCGCGCGACTGTTGCTTTCAAACCCGCGGCCCGACCGCGCGAGTCCGCCCCATACCCGCGGTCCACGAACTGTTTTTTGCCCTTGTTGACGCGCCGAAACCCAGCCACTTTGCCTCCATTTTTCCTGCACTTGCACAGCCACCTGTACCACTTGCAGCCCTACAGCCATTTCTGTCCCTTGTTTACAGCATT
>LPNX010679817.1:255283-302783 GCA_001517045.1 Pseudotsuga menziesii
AAGCCATAGGAATTTCTCTTCGTAAAAGGCTTGGTCCATAGTGTTGGTGGCATGTTGAACCTCGTTCCAAATCACCTGCTTAGTGTGACCCATGAAGGGACACTCAAATGTGTAGTGCCCGTAGACCTCATAGAGTGTGCATGGTTGGTTTTTGTGCAACGGAGCGTTGTGTCTTGGTGCATTTGGTCGTGGAGGATTTTGGGCTGGCTGGTTTGCCGCGACATTGTTGGGAGGGTTTGGTTGTTAACCACCTCCCTACGGTTGATAGTTGCCTTGGTTTCAGGGTCATTTATTCCTAGCTTGCCCTTGTTGATTATTGGGGGCTGGCTGGTTGGGACGGTTTTGTTGTGCAAACACTTGTCCCAATGGAGCGGGTGGAGCAGGGGCGAGGGATTAAACCACTTGCACTAGTGGTGCATAGTAGATTTGGTTGGGTGGAGGTGCCACAAATGTGGGAATTTTCCCCATGTACTATTGTGTTGGCCAAGCCAAGGCTTGAGCTTGCTGCGGTGGTGCAGGTTGTGCGTAAGAAGTTGTGGCTCCAGACTGGGACATCATTCTTGCATAGTCCGGAGTTTGGTTTTGGTAGGCAACACTAGTAGTGTTGCTTGGTTGTGGTGGTAATAAAGGTGGTGTCATACGGTGCTGTGGTTGGTGAGAGACTGAGCCTATGATGTCATCTGTAGCATGGGATGCCCCCGGTGCATCCCGGTAGGAGGTACCCGCACGGGGAGCGTCTAGAATGACAGTGTAAAGGTACCCAAACTATGCATAAATCAAAGCAAACTGCTGGGATTTTAAGATGGCTTCCTCTTCATATTGGGGACATTCAGATGAGACGTCCTTTTCTATGGGTGGGAGCAAGGTTTTGAGGAACCAATCTAGGAAGATCCTGTCATCAAGTTGTATCTTATACAAACTACGGCGTCGCTGCCACTCATGGATGTGGTCGGTTACGTGGGTCGTAGTGTTCTTGCAGAAAGATAACAAGATCTCCACCCCTTCCTCATATCTGACAGGGAGTTGGAAATACTGCAGGAACATGAAAGCCAGGGAGTTGAAATCCGGGTACTTGGCTTGTGGTAGCTCAATGTACCATTTGGCTATAGCACCTGTGAGGGTGCGTTGGATTAGCCTTAGCCTGATCAAATCATCTACGATGTTGTTTGATGAGCACCATAGGTGAAACATCATGATGTGGTTTTGTGGGCACTCCCCTGCTTTACCTTGAAACTTGGGAATGTTTAAGGGAATTTTGGTTGGCATGGGAGGCCAAAACGCTTGATGGCAGATAGGGTCTTTTGTTAACTAGGCCAAGTCAGGAAAGTTGAGACGTGCCATGAAAGGGAGGTTTGACCCTAAGTTGATGTGAGATGGGGAAGCCATGGTGGTGGGGTTTGCAGGTGCATAATGCACCTGCATTGTTGGGGGCGCTTGTGGCACCGTTGGGGATGGGCCAGTGCCCCCAACTGTGGTGGGAGGGACAGTGTAGGTGGAAGGGCCACTACCCCCAAGTGTGGTGGGGGGCATAGTGTGGATGGACGGGCCACTGCCCCTAAGTGTGGTGGGGGGGACAGTGTGGATGGATACGCCACTTCCCCCATGTATGACAGGAGGGGAAGTGTAGGCGGAAGGACCATTTCCCCCATGTGTTGCCGATGGGACAACCTGGCTAGTCACTATGGGTGGTGGCAGCTGACTTATCACAATTTGCATAACCGTGCTGGGGCCACCTGCAGGGTTTTTGGTGATAGTTTGTGGTGTGCACATGGGTCCACTAGCGATTGATATGCCAAAAAATGGATCCGGGTTTGCACCAGCCATGGGGCTTGATGGTGCAATATGCAGGTCTGGTTCAAACTGATATGGGTCTGAATTTGAATCAAAGGTTGTGTGGCCTTCTAATGGTGTGAGAGGTCATCGAGAATGGTCTTAATGATGTCAGTTCAATGACCTGAATTGTGGTGGTTCACCTCTTAGGCGTGAGGAAGAGCATGAGGGATCAATTGTTCTTAGATTTGTTTATCAAACTGTTGGAAATAATTTTTTGGACCTCGGTTTCAATGGCTTCCTATTGGCTATAGGTGGTCACTTGGCCACCAAGACTGCGAGAAGACATCACTTGGATTTTTCCTCACGGGCGTTCTACTCAATCGGTGGGGGTCGTTGCCCATTTCGCTTGGCAATTCCTCTCAGCGGCCAGCTACTTTGGGGTTCCCATGGTACTCCTCACAATGAGTTTCTGGGCTGAGCCCAAGTACTTCCCATGGTTAAGGTAGTCAAGGACTTATGTCCTCAAAGACTGCATATTTTTAACTTAGTGTAAATTTATAGATTTTAGTGGCTCTCTCAGCGTCATGAACTGAGTTGGGTTTATTTATGTGGTATGGTGTGTATGTCTTTCTATTTTTCCGTTATTTGGTGGCTGCAAATGGTTTATGAATATTCCGCAGAGTTCATATCATTGTGGATGAAAGTAGTAAATAAACAGAAATTTTGTAGACAGATACCATTTTTTACCCTGAATTGTGATAGACTAACTAGGTGACTACCTTACACCTATATTCTTCTTCAACCAGGAGAAGGTGTTGGGCTCTCAACACAATGGGACTAATCCCATCCGTAGATCCACAAGTCACCTCCCGGATGCAAGGTTGGTCAACAGGGAGGACGCTGAGCGCCATGAGAATCCCTCCTTCTCTACCCCCTCTACCTTCTAAGTCACTCATTTTTAGTGGTTTCGAACAATATTGGGTGAAGGGCCTATTACTATACGAGTTGTGCCCTTTTTCTTATCCAGAATACCCTAAAGGGCGATGACTCGGTAGAGGAGGAAGGGTAAACAAGATTGTTTATTTTAGGTAAGTTTTAGTCAAGCTATATTCATTAACCCATTAAATTTTAAATTTACACTTTGTTTTGTGCATTAAATTATCATTCATATAAACAAAAACAAAAATAAACAATTCAGATGGACAGAGGTGGCTGAGCCGCACTAATAGTCCTTAATTATTAAAAACCCAATTCTGAGAGACAGATTGCACATTTCAGGACAAATGCGGTGAGGGGGTCACCAAATTTTTCCAGAAACAGGGGAGGGTTCACTCAGATTTTGCAGACATAAGTGGGCTATCTTTTTGAAGGGGGTCGCACCTTTCGAGGGTAAAAGGGTGACCTGGTTGCACCTGTGAGGCCCAAATGAGCGACCTAGTCCCTTGTTTAGGCATGATAACTGCGACCTGCTCCGGAAAGGAAAAAATTTTGACCTCGAGTTAGATTCGGCCTACAGTAACCTGTACTATGGCCAAATGGACTCAAATTTTCCTTGTGGAGGCTCGGCAATAACAGAAACTGTAAATAAGCAAGATTTTAAACTGGATTTGTGTTGCTAGGGTTTCACCCCTAGCTTGTGCGAATGAGCACCTACTAAGGACAATGGATTCCTTAGTAGCAGTTCAATGTTATGTGAAATAAAAAGCTATAACAGAATTAAAAACTAAATCTAGATATGTTAATGAAGCAAAAACAGTAGGAAGTAAATAATGACTTTTATTAATCTGACCTTCAATGGGAAGGTTGGTGAAGCCCTTTGCGCTGGTCCGATGTCGGTGGCTCTGAGCTTCAAGCTGCTTCTTCTCTTTCTCCGATGGTGGAAATGGGCCAAAAGGGGCTCTCAATGGTGAAAGTAGCTCGATGGTGAGCTAGGGTTTCACGAGCAATTTTGGCAGAGGCAGGATACTTGTGATTGTGGATATCAGATAAGGGGTTTCCATCACTTATTTATAGTTGGAAACTGCATGTGGTTTTAGGTTTAGGGTTTCAGCTATTTAGGGTTTCAGCTGTTTAGGGTTTTTTCCTCATTTTCCTCATTATTTTATATTTTATCTTTCTTTTTGGAGATTTTTGCTTTTTTGGAGGAATTTTGGATATTTTTTGGAGGAAAAGAGGGTTTTATGGCCTTTTGGAGGCATTTTGAGCCTTTTGGAGGCTTTTTAGATGGTTTCCTAGGTTTTTGATGGAAATATGGTAGGAAGATGGACAAATGAGCCATGTAATGGGGTAGTTGAGCTAGTGAACTCTTTTTGGGTGTTAACAGATTGCCCCCTGATGTGCGAGGGCAGGAGCTCATCGTATGGCCGATGGACATCATAAGTCCTTTGCGTTTTTGCTTGGGGTGTGGAGAAGAGAAGGAACCAACTGAAGCCCGGAACAACGATCTCGAACTACCTGCAAGGACTGAAAAGTACATAACCTCAATAATGGATGAGGAATCATCTGATCATTTGAACGAGGTGGGCATTCCCATGCTCGTATCAGGATATAGCATAGTAATAACAATTTGTCCAATAATGGGGACCGGACATATACATGGCCTCAAATACTGAATGAGGAAGAATCTCAATATGTGGACGAGGCGGGCATTCCCATGCTCGTATCAAGATACATAAAAATAACTGTGAGGCCCCAAAAGATGGACCTATAGGATGCATAGAAATCCATGGTGTATATCATAAGTGTCCAGAGGGGACGCAAATCTGGAACATACTGCTGGGCTGACCATGTCTGAGCTGAACAACTGATGCACTGGAATAATAGCAATGCTACTGAATGTGGTGCCAACGGAACTGATGAGCTGCTGGATCGAAGTGACCACGGTCATATCTGCAATGGTACACTTATCTGGAACTGAACTGGGCACTCAAGGAAGCATGGAACTGGATGGCTTCCGAATACAATCACCAACGCAACCCAGATATCCCTGGGAACATTAACTGGGCGCTCCGAAGTGACTCACCAATGTGTTAGAGTCGGGGGAAATCCGGGGTCTTCGACACATAATGGAAAGGATGTACATCCTGCGCGATTCTCAACGATGCGATGAAGGTGCTGAATTCAAGCATGTGAGAAACAACTATTTAGGGAGGCAATGATGACTCCTCCCAAAATGGTCCGTAGGCACTCATCACAGATGGTGATGGGTCCAAGGCGCAGGGGCCTCTAGGTCTATCCTCTGGAATAGAGGTGTTGGCGTCGACAGAGGGAGACCTGCAACTATCAAGGCAATGATGTTTCCTTGATAGGAGCACGAGGTGAAGAACCGAACTGTGATAGTACTGATGGCAGGGTTGATAAACTGGGGTAAATAACTGGGCAAGTAGAGTGGGTGGACTCAAACTTCCTTTGTTCAGAGTATGATGGCGGGGACGATCGGGCAACATATGAAACTGACTGGTGGGAAAGGGATCATAGCTGTATGGGATCAGGGAGGGTGACTGGGCTGAGGGAGACTCAATGCTGTGGTCAAATGGTAGGAGATTGCAGAATACTCTGACTAAAGGTGACCTGATTGGGGGTGCTGTCGAGAGAATCGATCATAGCGCCAAGAGGCGCGGAGGGACTTCTTCATGGGAAAAAATGGTACTGTCATGTGGATTTTATGAGCCCAGGACAGTACATGCTCGTGGTTGCTTTCAATTTTAAGGAGTCTGAAAGCAAATAAGAAGACTCTGAATTAATGGAATGGTACTGTCGTGTGGATTTTACGAGCCCAGGTCAGTACATGCTCGTGGTTGCTTTCAATTTTAAGGAGTCTGAAAGCAAATAAGAAGACTCTGAAGTAAATGAATGGTACTGTCATGTGGATTTTTCGAGCCCAGGACAGTACATGCTCGTGGTTGCTTTCAATTTTAAGGAGTCTGAAAGCAAATAAGAAGACTCTGAATAAATGGCCATGCAAGGAGGAAGTGTTCAATCAAGGGACATTTATGATGACCAGGACTGAGGGTGGGGGGGAACACTGGTGGGCCTCCTTGCGGGGTGAATGAATGGTGGCAAAAGAATGAAACATTTGCAGTATGACAGGAGTGGATGGCTCATGTGAAAAGTGTGCAGCAATCTGATGGTGGCCGATGTGGCGCGCAAGTTAATGCGACAAGGGGTAGGGATGCAATGTTGAAAATGTACCAAGTGTGAGGGAGAAATGATCTCAAGCATCATCACGATCTCGGAAAAATGAATCCGGCGATATCAAACGTGTTAAGAACGGAGAGCGGTCGAAGTGGCACGCAAACCGAGGCGACTAGCGATGTCTAAAAATGGGAAAAAAGGATGTAGCAAAAAATAATGCAACGAGGTGACCATCATGATGGTCCCCTCGTGCTGATTCCAATGGTGGAAACGGTTCGAAAAATGGGCTCCGTATGGGTTCAGAAAAGCCAAAACAAGAAAAGGTCAACGGACTATAAATAGTAAGTGGGCCCAACATGACATGTGTCATTTGACTATTGGACATTGATTCGTGAGCACAGTGGACCAGAGCTGACTTGTCTTTTCTGGACGATCTGACCGGTGGATTGCAGAGTCGAGAGATACAGGTATTCTGTTAAACTCATACCTGCATTATTTTTGGGTTTGGGGGGTGGGTAGTGGGTCCCAGGGGATGATTTGTACGGTCCACGTGGGTGGACCGCGGGTTTGGGCGTCGAAGCCGTGATCTCCGACCGCGGGTTTAGGCCGTACAGTCGCGGCTAGGGACCGCGGCTGTAGGTCTGACAGCCGCGGTCGGAGACCGCAGCTGTAGGTCTGACAGCCGCGGTCGGAGACCGCGGCTGTGGGCCGGACAGCCGCGGTCGCGGACCGCGGCTGTAGGCCGGACAACCGCGGTCGGGGACCGCGGCTGTAGGCTGGACAGCCGCGGTCAGGCCACGCTGTTTCGCTTGTTTGGATGATTTGGAAGGTTTATTATTTTGACATGAGTCTGATGAGACTTCGTGGTGTGTTTGACAGGATGCTGCGGGTGTTATGGAGGGAGCGGGAGATACCTGAGGAGATCGTGACTATTGTTCAGGAGGATCGCCGGGTGCAGTCGATGCTAGGGCTTTTCGGACTGCTGAAGTTCGCAGAGGTGCCGATGATGCAGTCAACAGGATTGCTACTGAACCGGTTGGTTGATTTCTAGGAGCCGGATGCACTGGCATTTCGAGTGCAGGGAGAGAGGGTGGACCTCACCCTGACTGATGTTTATTTCTTGACTGGGTTGCCCTGCCTGGGGAGGGTAGCTGATACATAGCCGCGGGTGTCTGCGGACTTCGATATTGATGATATGCGGGAGCGACTCTGTAGGGACGAGGCTAAGGTGTATAGGAATGCACTCTTGGTGAGGGACTTCCGGGAGCCCGCGGTACGAGCTATGGCAGCATGTGTGGTGCGGATTTTGGGGTCCCAGTCACCTCAGAAGGTGTCTGGGGGTCAGATGCAGCTCATGGAGCGTGTACTGGCTGGGACCTATTTTGTGTGGGGCCAGATGTTCCTAACCTGCGTGCAACGACAGCTGACCACAGCAAAGGAATCTGGCAAGGGATTCTGTTATGGGTCATTCCTGTGTGCATTCTTTATGGAGCGGGTCCCCACACTGCGGCCGCGAGTGCTGGTCAGAGCAGGGGGATTGAGGGAGCCTAGGATGATTCGGTGGGGAGAGATGATGCGCCGCCGTGGTTGTGGGGACGTTGGGCGTTACTTCACTCAGGAGCTGTACCTGCAGTGGCTCCAGCTACCATTGACGCTAGAGGACTATCCATATAGGGATATGGACTTCACGGGAGATCCGGATGCTCCACTGCCACCAGGACAGGCATGGGGGCCAGATGGTATGTATGATTTGTTTGCATTGTCCAGTTTTATGTATATTATATATTGTTGATATATAGTAACGGACGAATTGGTATTTTGCAGATGTGGGTCCGAGGCCACTGCCAGGACATGTGGCACGCAGAGGGACTGTAGCCATTCCCGCTTTACCTGGGCGAGGGGAGGTGCGGCGTCCAGATGTCGAGGGGACTCTGGAGTCTGTACGGGTGCTGTTAGAGTGGTTGCTGGTGGGAGTGACTAACACGGGATGGCAGGACCTGGAGCCGGCCGTGGTCCAGGATTGTTTGGGGGCACCCCGGGATTTTAGATCGATCGCGATCCGGGTGGCCCTATTGGCGGACAGGGCACGGGCACAGGTGCCCAGACGGGATGAGGATTCACTAGAGGAGGAGTAGGGGGAGGACTCAGAGGCTGCGGATACTGGCAGTGATGCAGGATACGACTCTCTATAGGGAGTGCAGGGGACTCCCCCCCTAGTTTTGTAGCTACGGCCTGTACCTTATGAGGCTTTAGGATTGTACATACATTTTTTGTATAGCTGAGTACAGGGGTACTCAGGACATGTATAGCTCATGTATATATTTTTGGGTTTGATATATATATATTTATGCACATGGATGCACCTTGATGACGTTTTATCATTTGTACGCACGTGGATGCGCTTGATGATGTGTTCTATGTTTGTATTGCGCGTGGATGCAAGTAGTCTAGGATGTTGGGCACGTGGATGCCCCTTGTGTATTTTATGTGATGTGACATGATTTATGTATGTTTAGGCACGTGGATGCCCCTATGGATAGGAATGTGGTTTTATGGTTTATGCATGAATGCAAAATGTTGATGCAATGCAGTCTTTTTGGTTTTTTATATATATTGGGATGAAATGCTATGGGATAATGATGCATGATGGAGGTGTTACATGGTGTGATTGATATGCCAATCTAGGATGTTATTGGCCATTTGATCTGCGACACTATTTTGAGCTCTTGGGACATGTGTGAATGTGATGGATTCAAACTGTCGGCTAAGTTGTTTTGTACGCAGGAATTTTCTAAAGAGGCAAGGATCGCGCACCTGGTAGCAGTTGTTGAGCTGGGAGACAAGTAGCTGGGAGTCTAAGAACGCATGAAGGTGACGTATGCCCATCTGGAGGGCAGCAGTCAGGAGACCAGTCACAGCATCATATTCCGCCTGGTTATTGGTAGCAGTGCCTATACATGTTCCGTCAATATGAATCAGTTCATTGGAAGGGGAATACAAGACCCATGCTGCAGAAGCCAGGTTGGGAGACCAGCGGCTTGCGCCATCAGCGAAGCCAATGTAACGAGGTGGAAGATGGTCCATCTGTGGGCATGCAAAGATGATGAATGTGAGATTATCATAAACAAAGGTAAAAAAAAGAAAGAGAGCAAACTGTACAATGCGCACCAAATGAGGTCGCGGTTTCAGTTATGGGTAGAAACGTTTAAGGTACAACCCATTTCGGGGGTTGCATAAAGTGTAGCCTTCAGAGTCAGCTAAAACGTATGCCCCCTTGCCGAGGTAAGTCTGCACGATGTAAGGGCCTTGCCACATGGACTCAAAATTTCCTTTACCGGTTTTGTCGTGGGCTTGGTCATATGTGAGGACGAGGTCCCCTTCGTGGAAGGTTCGAGGGTGAACATGTTTGTCGTAATTGGCTTTGGAGCGGGTTTTGGCAGCTTCGATGTTCTGGAGGGTGGCACGACGATCTTCATCGGCTTGTTCGAGGGACAGCAGACATTGCTCGAGGGGGGAGGTATCGGGGAGAAGCTCAACGGCGATGTGTAAGGCAGGTATCTAACACTCGATGGGGAGGACAGACTCTACACCGTGAACTAAATGAAATGGGGTAAAACTAGTGGCGGTCTTGGTGGAGGTACGGTAAGCCCATAAGGCAAGAAATAGCATATGGTGCCAATTAGACTTATGCCAGTCAACGGTGCGTTGGAGTATGGTTTTCAGGATTTTGTTAACAGCTTCTACTTGACCGTTCCCTTGAGGGTAGTAGCCGAGGAAAACTGGTGTTGGAACTTAAGGAAGGTGGATAACTCACGCCACACAGAGTCTTCAAAGTGTGATCCATGGTCTGAGACCAACTGTTTAGGGACCCCGAATCGAGTGATGACATGGTTGAAAAAAGAAACGGGCAGCAGTCTCAGCGGTGCAGTTGAAGGTGGGCATGGCTTCCGCCCATTTGGTGAAGTAATCGACGGCAACAATGATGTGCTTATGGCCGTTCGTAGATGTGGGTCTACACTCCATGAAGTCGATGGCCCACTTACAAAAGGGACCAACGGTGACGACTGGGTGCAACGGAGCAGGTGGTGTCTGGGCTTTGGGGGCAAAAAGTTGGCAGTTATGGCAATGCTTGACCGCAGTGATGCAATCAGTGAAAAGTGTGGGCCAGAAGTATCCGGCGCGGATGACCTTTTGGGCAGTGGCCATCCCTGAGAAATGGCTGCCGCAGGCACCGCTATGACAATCATTAAGGACTTGTTCGGCTTCCTCGTGTGTAAGGCAACGACGAAGGATCGTGTCGACTCCTCACCAGTAAAGGACATCTCCGATGAGGAGGTAGCGAGAGGCATGATGACGGATACAACGACGTCCATTACGAGTAATGGTGGGTCAAAAATTTTGCGTACGCAGGTATAACAAGATATCACCGTACCACGGGTCATCAGACGAGAGGGTGAACAAGTGATTATCGGGTAACTCCTCGGAGATAGGTGGGGCCGGGATGAAGGACGGGAGATCAGTGATGAGCTGGGCAAGTGCAAGGGCTTTCGTGCTCTTAGGTGTTCGGAACGTGAGGTCATATTCTTGGAGGATAATGACCCATTTAGCCACACGACCTTGCAGGAGACGCCGATTTAAGAGATATACCATGGGGTTAGAATCGGTGACGACTGTGGTATGACTAAGTAAAATGTAGTGTCGCAATTTTTGGACAGAAAAGACCACTGCTAGGGCCAGTCTCTCCTCATATGGATAACGTATGGGTGGGCATGACAAGGTCTGGCTGACGTAGTAAATGACATGTTCTTGGCATGAGGTGTCTTCTTGAACCAAGACTCCAGACACAGCATGCTCAGATGCCGAGACTTAGAGGATGAAGTCCTGAGAGAAATCCGGAGGGGAGATCAAGGGGGCTTGTGTGAGAGCTTTCTTGAGGTCTTTGAATGCAGCTTCTGCTTGCGCGTCCCAGATAAAGGATACGTGGGTACGGAGCAGGTGCAAGAAACCGTGAACGGTTGTGGCGTAATCAGGAACGAAGCATCGAAGAAAATTGGATCGTCCTTGCAGACTTTGGAGTTGTCGGAGCGTTCGAGGAGAAGGAAGGTCTAAGATGGCTTGGACTTTCAGGGGATCAACAGTAATTCCTTTCTGGGAAATGATGAAACCTAACAATTGGCCTGCCGGAACGCAAAAGACGCACTTGTGTGGGTTCAAGCGGATCTGATATTTGCGACAACGCAGAAAAACTTGCCGAAGGTCATTGAGGTGGTCTGATCGTTTTCGGGAACGAGCTGTAAGGTCATCAAGGTAGACGAGCAGGATATGGAACAAATCATGAAAGCAATAGGTCATGGCCCGCTGGAATGTGGCACCAGCATTTTTGAGGCCAAAAGGCATGACGCGATAGGAAAAGGTGCCCCATGGGGTAGTAAAAGCGGTTTTGTACTGGTCTTCCTTTCGGATTTGGATTTGATTGTATCCGGAAAAACCGTCCATGAATGAGAGGACTTCATGCCCCGCACACGCATCAATGAGCTGGTCAATAAATGGCGTAGGGAAATTGTCTTTGGGACAAGCGCGGTTTAAGTCTCGGAAGTCAGTGCATACTCTAAGGGTGCCTTGTTTCTTGTTGACAGGAACAGGGTTTGAAACCCATGTGGTATAGGCAATAGGATAAATGAATCCTGCCGTGCGAAGTTTCTCAATCTCTATTTTGACAGCTGGGAGTTTTGAGGGATGAATGGGACACTGTTTTTGACGAACGGGGGGTACATCAGGCCATGTGTCAATGTGGTGCTCTATAATGGCAGGGTCAAGACCAGGCATTTCGGTATAGGACCAGGTAAAGACATCACGGAATTCTTTGAAGAGTGTTTTGTATTCCTCAATCTCCTGCTTAGTGCAAGACGCCCCTAAAGTGATGAGTTCAGGGGTGCCGCCGGGGGCAGAGATATCAATATGGATGACAGGTGAGATGTTGGTCATGTTACCCTCTTCGAAGGTGTCAGGAGTAGGAATAGGGTCCTTGAACCAGTCGACCTTGGGGGGAAGGAAGTCTTTGGACTCAATTGCAAATTGAGGAGCAGTGTTAGAGGAGGGTTCATCTGGGAGGAAGTAGGAACGGTGGTGCATGTCATCCCAGGGATAATCTGGGGCAGTGAGAGCCTCGAGGATCTCCTCATCAGTACAAAATATTGATGTCGTCAAATCGGTTGACGAGGGAGTAGTGACGGAAGAGATCATATAAATGGTATGAACCTCTCCGGAAGGGGAAGAGACTGGTGAATGGATTTCCTCAATGGTGAGGGGTGCCGTCTCAAGATCCAGATTGTTCAGCTCAAAGGGAGTGGTATTATCTTCTTCGGAAGGGGAAGAGACCGGAGAATGGATTTCCTTAATGGTGAGGGGTGCCGTCTCACGATCCAAATTGTTCATCTCAAAGAGAGCTATTCTGTACTCAGGGAGATCAGGACAGTGATGCGAGTAATGCTCGTAAACATCGCATAGGGCACAGGAGTGGTTAGTGGGCAGGGATCTGTCGCGACGCTTAGGGGTTGAATCGAGATGGACAATCGGGATAGTGGGGTCGTCGTCAAGCATTTGCATGTATTCCCGTAATGCCGGTAATTGAGGACATAGATGAGTCGCATGGCCCAATTTGTCGCACAGCGTGCATTTGGAAGGAGCACGAAACACAGGGGGGTTTTTTACTGTCTTAGGAGGTGGGACAGCAGTGTAAGGTTGTGGGCCTCTGCCCCCAGTGGTTTTGGTAAGAGGAGGGGTGGGCTTTGTGGAGGGCAACGGGGTAGCGACACCGGGAGGTGGATGACTAGTAGTGACAATGGGTTGCACCGGTTGCAGGACGACATTTGGTGTCGGCGGATGAGCGGGAGGCGAAAGATACCAAACGGGTAATCCTAAGGTTAACCCAGGAAGGCTGAGGGTGGCCATGACTGGGGCGCTAACTACTCTTGAGGGAGGAAAGAGGAAAGGAATGGTATGGATGGGTGTAGCACCAATGTGACTAGGTACCAATGGGGGTTGAGGCAACAAGGGCGATTGATTAGTAGGATTTCGCGTGTTGTGGGACAGGGTACATAGGTTGGACACTTCAGTGGTAGGTGACGGGGGTGGAATAGATGGGAAGGTCGAGGTCATTGGTGCGTCTGTGTAGATTCTGGGCCCTGTAGAAGAAACTAATGAGGTGATGGCACCTGAGACAGGCTGTTCAACCATGGGGAGAACATTTTCGGGTGCCGCGGGGGCATTGGGATCATGGTAAGTGAGCTGGTCAACCTTGACCACGCGTCCTCATGGGGGAACATCATGGTACGAAAAACGGTAGAAGCAACTGCCCGCATGGCATACATGTAGCTGCGGCCAAGCAAAAGGTTGTAATCAAGCTGTGCATTGATAACTTCTATGTTTATGAGGACAATTTTGCCAGCTAGTTGGACGGGGACGTTAGTTAATAGGCCTTGTGGTTGATCTGAACGGTCGTCGTAGGCTCGCAACGCAGTAGAGGACGGCTGGAGAGCGGGGGATCCCAGTTTCTGCCAAATGTAGGTGGGCATGACACATGTGGAGGCACCTTCATCAATAATGCATCGATGGACGACAAAATTTTGAATGGAAACAGAGACTTGGAATGCCAAATTGGACGGCAGGCGAGGTTCGGATTGGTCCAAATCAAATGCCATTAACTGCAAATCATTTGGATCAATAGCCCCAATGGCTGAGAGTAAAGTCTTGCGCTACGAAGGGCAGTTTTTTAATACTTCTAACGCAGACATGGCTGCGGGGGATTGGGCTAAGTCATCGACAATGTTGTAGTTTGACGCAGCCCGCGCATTGGGGTTGTTGTTGACACGACGAAATGGGAAACGAGGTGCTTTGGGAGCGCCATCTAGTGGAGGCGGAGGTATGCGTAATGCCTGATCAGTGGGATGAGCGTTAGCGGATTTATCGGCGGGAGGGGCTTCAGGGGTAGAGCCATATTGGTTCCGCCGGGTTTGGAGGTTGACCTCGTCGGAGGACATCATCAACAAATGGTGGGTACCTGAGTCAAACATGGGTTGATCAGGAGTAGCGTAAGTGATTTGTTGTTGGATGGGCGTGTTAGCTTGAGGGGGAGCCAACGGTTCAGTGTTCACGACGCCTTGAGTTGGTAAGGGGTTTTGCAGCACCAAAGGTGGCTGTTGAGGTTGTGGGGGGTTGGGTGGTGCTTGAGGAGCCGCCTACCCTTGGCGGTGTAAATCAGCAGCCAAAAGTTGCTAAACTGACTCCATATGTGGACAAAAATGTGTGTAGTGGCCATAGACCCCGCAAACAGAACAAGGATAGTTTGTGCGCAAATTGGGGTTTTTAGCCTGCTTGGGCGGGCGGTCAGGGTTTTGGTTAGCAGGGGCCGCATTATTATTAGCGGGGGGATTAGGGGGTTGACTAGCTTGGTCGGCTAGTTGGTTGTTCCCACGATTCCGGCCCCTACCGTGGTTTTGTTGGCCCTGGTTGCGCTGGTTGTTCTGGTTTTGCGGCGGGTTTTGTTGGGCATAAACTTGCCCTTGGCCAGCAGGTGGATTCTGAGGTTGCGCAGGTGCAGGAGCAGGCTGCTGTGGATAATATGTCAGTGGAGGCTGCACTGGTGCAGTTACCTGAGGGGGTTGTTGATATTGCTGTGGAGCGGGTTGTAGGTTTGCCGCAGGGGCTGGCTGTGGCTGGTAATAATGAGGTTGAGCTTGTGACGGTGCAGGAGCTGGTGCAGCATGCTGGTGATAATAGGGCTAAGGTGCGATCGGGTGGGTGTAAGCGGGAGTCATATTACCGAAACACTGAGGTGGACAGGAGGGTCCATGGGTATGGTGGGGATGTGGCATGTGAGCATATGGGTTGGTTGCTCCAGACTGTGAGGTAGTCCGTGAAGGTTCAGGGGTAGGACGGGCTATGGAAAATGGTTGAGGCTGCGAAGAGACACGGCCAATGATGCCGTCGGCAGCATGGGATGCCCCCGGCGCATCCTGCTTGGAGGAATCGTCGCGAGGGGCGTCAGGTATAATGGTATAAAGATAACCCGACTGAGCGTAAATGAGATCGAACTGTTGGGCTTTTAAGATAGCCTCTTCTTCGGACTGGGGTCGTTCGGATGCCACATCCTTTGCAATGATAGGAAGGAGGGATTTGAGGAACCAATCTAGGAAGATCCGGTCATCTAACTTTATTTTGCATAGGCTACGGCGTCGACGCCATTCATGAATGTGGTCTGTGATGTGGGTAGCCGTGTTCTGTCTGCATGACAGGAGGATCTCAATGCCTGCGTCGTAGCGGACGGGTAACTAGAAGAACTGTAGGAAGGTCGAGGCCAGGGATGAGAAGGTGGCATGGGTTCCATGGGGCAGCTCGATATACCACTTGGCAGCAGAGCCAGTGAAAGTGCGCTGTAATAAACGGAGGCGAATAGAGTCGTCTACTATGGAGTTGGAGGAACACCATAGGTGGAAGGACATGATATGGTTTTGTGGGTCCTCACCGGCTTTGCCCTCGAACTTAGGGATGTCAGAAGGGAGCTTGGTGGGCATTTGAGGCCATGTAGGGTCGTGTCGGATGGGGTCATTGGTTAATCTGGCTAGGTCAGGAAGGTTGAGGCTAGCCATGAATGGCAAACTGGACAACGAATGTGACACGGTAGTGGGTTGGTTTAAGTTGAGGCCGATGCCCCCAAGTGGAGGGGTAATGTGAGGGAGGTTTCCCCCAAGTGGGGGAACTAAGGTAGTATAGGATGGACCTGCACCACCATGGGTGGTATGAGTCACTAATGGAGTGGGGATAGGTATTCCTGCTGTGGGAATAGGTACCGTGAGGGGAACGGTAGAGGGGGTCCCCGTGAGGGGCATACCCAAAGTGGGTGTGGTAACGGGTATCGTGGTGGATGTGCCACCAACGGTCCCTCCCAAGATGGGAGTGGGAGTCACTCCAGCCATGGGGCTAGTAGGGGCAGTGTAAAAGGGGTTCTCAGACTCTTGCTCAGAATCAGAGGTAAAATAAGGGGCATTAGAATCTGGTGACGAAGTCCTATGCCGCTGACGAGTGGAGTCAAGTGACAAGGCTCGAGATCTACGTCTATGACGGGTGGTGTCAAGTGAACCGTGCTGTGGGGGCTCGCCTCTGAGGCGCCGAGAATGTCTCGGGGACTCAATGGTGACAAATGGTGTCAAATCGCTGTGGGTTGAGGTAACTACAAAATAGCTCAAAAAGCCCTAATGCAACCGAGCGTGTAGAAGGAGAGCTCAAAAAAGAGGGTGCTCAGGCCAACAACTAACTCAAAACACCCACTGTAACAGCGTGCTACAATAAGCGGAGTGTCAACAAAAATGGTCAGAATACCAAAAATCAACAGGTTGCCTAAAAAATAAAAAACGGTGGACTCACTAGACCAAAAGGAGGTAAGGAAGCATGCAAACACCTAACTAGAAGTATTCTGACTCAACTAGACATATCCTCTGCAAGGTGATGAAATCCAAGTCAGACAATATGAATAGAAAAGCCAAGTGGCTAAGGTATCCCCCTACCGGGAGGGACACCGGGTAGTCAAATCCTAGAAGAATGGCAACTAAGATACCCCATTCATGACACGTCCAGAAAGGTAAATCTGCCGCTTGGTCCTTTAACCGCAATATTCCCTATACAGGGATATTCCGAGAACTGCGAAAGGTAGCCCTTCAGTTACTGAATGGAGTTCGGTATTCCACTCAGACTTCTGGAACCAATCTCACGACTTCAACCCTCCGAAGGGAGAGGCCTTCTGGTAATCTGGTTGTGACCGTGTCAAAAAATACTAGGGTATTTTGGTTCCCTAATGGACAACAACTATGTCTCAAGTGTAAGTAACTGAGGGGTGTTTTTGGAAGCCTATCCCCTCGATCCTACCTAACTACAAGAATTATTTTGTGTTCCCCAAGTGGGGTTAGAATGTTGGTTGAGTTAAGTAGATTTTAAGTCTCGCTTGAATTAGGTGACAGATTGTGTGCTTGTGAGGATATGAACTGAACCCAGAAGAGAAGTGTCGGAGTGACTTCCTAAATAACAACAATACTGAAATGAAAAAATTTTACTATGCAATATTTTTTGAATAAATAATGCTGAAAAAAAAAAAAATTTAAACAAATTCTGTAAAGGGGGACAACAATGCTGTAGGGCTGTAGGTAGAACAGGTGGCTGGGCAGGTGCAGAAAATGTGGCAGCAAAGGAGGCTGGATTCAAAAGTAGAAACAAGGGCCAAAAAAAAAAAAAAAATCAGATCGCGGGTCTGTGGCTGGATCGTGCGGTCGAACCGTGGGTTTAAGGGAAACAGTCGCGATCAGGTCGCGGGTTTCTGGACAAAACGTGCGGGCGGACCATGGGTTTGAAGGAAACAGGCGCGGTCAGGTCGCGGGTTTCAGGACTACAGATGTGGTCAGGTCGCGACTGAGGAAGGAAAATACGCGGTCGGGTCACAGCAAAAGGGCTCAAAGGCGCGTCCGGGACGCGGGAAAATGGCCGACAGCGGCGGTCTGGTCGCAGGAAAAGGCCTGAAACACGCGGTCAGGCCGCGACTGTGGAAAGAAAAAATGCGGTTTACGGCGCTGAAAACCGCAGCCGAAAGGAAAAAACAAAAACTATTGCAGGAAATAAACCAGCGGAGTCGCCAAAACTGTTGCTAGGGTTTCACCCCTAGCTTGTGCGAATGAGCACCTACTAAGGACAATGGATTACTTAGTAGCAATTCAATGTTATGTGAAATAAAAAGCTATAACAGAATTAAAAACTAAATCTAGATATGTTAATGAAGCAAAAACAGTAGGAAGTAAATAATGACTTTTATTAATCTGACCTTCAATGGGAAGGTTGGTGAAGCCCTTTGCGCTCGTCCGATGTCGGTGGCTCCGAGCTTCAAGCTGCTTCTTCTCTTTCTCCGATGGTGGAAATGGGCCAAAAGGGGCTCTCAATGGTGAAAGTAGCTCGATGGTGAGCTAGGGTTTCATGAGCAATTTTGGCAGAGGCAGGATACTTATGATTGTGGATATCAGATAAGGGGTTTCCATCACTTATTTATAGTTGGAAACTGCATGCGGTTTTAGGTTTAGGGTTTCAGTTGTTTAGGGTTTCAGCTGTTTAGGGTTTTTTCCTCCTTTTCCTCATTATTTTATATTTTATCTTTCTTTTTGGAGATTTTTGCTTTTTTGGAGGAATTTTGGATATTTTTTGGAGGAAAAGAGGGTTTTATGGCCTTTTGGAGGCTTTTTAGATGGTTTCCTGGGTTTTTGATGGAAATATGGTAGGAAGATGGACAAATGAGCCATGTAATGGGGTATATGAGCTAGTGAACTCTTTTTCGGTGTTAACAATTTGATAGAAAAATTAACCTATGGAACAAACTGAAATAAAACTTGAAATTTTGAAAAATAGACCCAGGGATCCTGTGGGATCGACCTGGTATGGTCACCAGTTTTGTAGCAGGGATTTCTCCCTTGCTATAGGGAAGGAATGGCTAGCTTCCATCTATAGGATAGAAGGATAGGTTCCTAGATGGAAATGCAGAAAAAAAAAATGAAACTAGACAGTAATGAAAAATAACAAATAGAGAACCCCTCTACAAACACGGTTAGGGTTTAGCTCCAATAACCTGTAAAAACATATTAGAAAACCTGCAAATAGAAAATGGAAACTTGCAAACAAGTAATGGATTAGATAAAAGCAAATAAACAAAACAAAATACACATTTATACCTTCTCTTTGGTGGAATGGACCACCATGCCCTAGCTAGGAGAAGCACTTCTCTCTCTCTCTTGGCAATGGAGGAGTTATGGCTCAATGGGAGGATGGATGGATGAGAGGGGGGTGTGGGTGGCTTGAGAGACAAAGGGTCTCAAGGCATCCACTTGGGCAGCATAACAGTATGCAAGGGAGAAGTGTTTTGAGAGTGACCCCCACCCCTCTATTTATAGCATTTTTAGGGTTCTAAGCCCTTGGTCAAGGCTTTAGCCCCTTTTTGGGGATTTAAGCCCCTTCTGCCCTAACTTTAGCTCCTTTTAGGGTTTTAGGCTCCTTTTAGGGTTTTTAGCCCCCTTTTGGAGGTTTTAGTTCCTAGGAGAGTTATTTAGGCTCTTTTTTGGGGGTTTTAAGCCCTTTTGCTTGCTCTTAAGCCTTTTTGAGGGTGTGGGGGTCTAATGGGGTGAAATGAGGGTCGTGCATGGGTGTCCTTGGGTGGTGTAGGCCATGTAGAGCTGAGTGAGGGATTTTTTTGGTTAACGGTGCAGATGAGTATTTCATTGTCTGCACCTCCTTGTTAATTATGGCCTCATTTTAAGCGTTATCCGCATGACCATGTATCCTTTGACGATAGGTTTCCATGGGGCATAGGAGGACCGCGAATTTGATAGGGGTTTAGGGTTTTTGTGTTGAAACAAATAACAGTGTGAGTTTTTGCCTCAATCGAGATACACGTATAGATTTTTAGGAAGCTGGAAGAGATTAGGGTTTGAGCTAGCAGAGTTTTAGCAGGTTTGGGGGGCAGAAATATTTTGTAGGTCCTCTTTATTTAGAAGTCTCTCATTTAGAGGAACTGTGGGTATTGATAATAATTTTCAATATGCATATCGATGAAATGGTAATGTTTGGTTGCTTTATTGTTTTTTTCAATACAATTGATTGTTAGAGATAAATAAACTGAGATCTTGTTGTATAATGGATACAGGTAAATTATCAACACAACAATATGCTGAGAAAATAGAAGAAGAAATCCCAAGCATCCGAAGAGGAACCTGAAGTGGAGGTGATAACCAGAGTGGAAGTCATCTATGAAGATACTAAAGCTATTACTGGAGTTGAGCTAGAATACAAATGGGGAGAAGTATATAGGATGATTTCAAGCCAGAGTGTTCGAGATGCTTGTTTTGAATATATGCCCATATATGCGAACATTGAAAGATCATCCCATATGAAAGTAGCTACTAGGCCTAAGTTGCTCCCATGCGCAAAGGTGATATGGTGGATTCTGCTTAGGGTAGATGTTACAAGGATGATATTGGAAAATACCGCAAAGCAGGGTTATGTTGCATATAACCCAGCTTATGTGTCTATGGCGTATAATTTACCAACATCACAAACTTATATGACTAAAAGTTTGTTAAAAGAGCTGAATTTAGACATGGTGGAAACAGTCAAGAAGATGATGATACCAGGAAAAAACTTCCGCACAAGGCCTTCTGGAGAGTATGAAATATCAACTCTCCGTACTCCCTATAGGTTCATAGCTTTGATGTTGAACCAAATATTTGGAAGAGCTAATGGAAAATTTTTTAAAATGGGTTGGATACCAACTATCTATTTTGTTGCTACACAAGGTACAACTTTTAACTAGGAAAGTATAGTATCCAACAGTCTGTCAGCTTGTATAAGCACAACCTTGGGAGGAGTGTCCCAAAAGAAGTCAGAATTTTACATGAGTTCTATTTTGATTGATTGCATTTTGTGCACTTAGCCATTCCCAGCCTTAAAGTTCCATTGGGACAAGGACCGAGCTCCAGTGTGTGCGCCCTATAAATTATTTTGGGCCCAAAAATATTATAGCCATTATAGGGAGATTTGTGAGCATTTCATTATGCCATTATATACTTTGATTTTCTTGGTCGAAAGAAATTGTATGTCAGAAGAAGCTTTCAAAGTTGTGCAAGAATACAGAAGCTATTATCTAACAGAAGAAGGCCTATAATTAAGAATGTACGGTGGTTCAAGAGCCCCTTCTCTTCTGCCAAAGTATGCCACAAACTATGTAATTCACAAGGAGGCTATGAGGCAGTTGTATATTGATGGGATAGGAAGTTTTCTTTTTGAGCAAAAGAAGGCAGTCTATCCCACAGTGCCCTTTTTTATTGGAAGTTACAAGTTCTCCAAGGTAAAGAATGCATCGGAGTTTGTCAAAGAATTGGAATACTTTCATTTCGTCGAAATAAATTTCCATAGGAATGACTCTGAGGGAAAATTTGTTGATTATTGCACAGAAGATGGAGTACATCTCAAATATACCAATTTCTGGGATAAGGATGAAGAGACCTTCTGAAATGCTAGGAACATGACCACTTTAAGGAGAAGGTTCAAGCAGAAGATAGCTACTGTGGGTGGTAAAGGTAAAGCTGCTGAGAAGCAGAAAAGGCAAGAAGAAGAGGAAGAAAAAAAGAGGCAGGAAGAAGCTAACAGACTATTACAAAAGGCAAAAAACTAGTTGAGAACATAAGAAGAAGAAAAGAAACAAGCAGCTGAAGAAGTAGCAAAGAATGTTGAAGAAGAAAAGAAGAGGAAAGAAGAAGATGAAATACGGAAAAAGCAGACAGAAAGTGAAGGGTTCATATTAGAAGATGTCCAAAAGAAAAAACAGCCAGTAGAAAAGGCAGGTGAAGGAGTGAGAGAAGGAACACAAGAAGAGCAAGATCCTATTGATCAAGGACAGGTTCAATCTGATATTGATCCATTAGAGCCTGTTGTTCCTTCTAGTAGTGCAGTAGGAGAAGGTTCAGTGTCAACTCTTGGAGTTGAGCTAATTCCTTTCATGCCCACTGAAGGGGAAGAGGTGCCGGATTTTAACACTATATTTTATGACAAAGAAAAAAAGAGGATTGTCAAATGAATAGAAAATAAAGTGAACACTGGGGATAAACCCGGAATGATGGTGACGAATAAAACAGTGGTTCATGGTACTAACAAGGATCCTCGATTAATAGCAAGGACTGGGGCAGCTCTAACCCTAGCCATTGAAGACAATGTAGACATAATCATGAGAGATCTAGAACAGTCTCAGAAAAGGGTCACATAGCTGAAAGAGACTTTGAAGAAAGAAAGAAGTGAAAGCAAGAATCTAAAAAAGAAAGTATGAGGATATGATCGGTGAGGTTGAGATATCAAAGGCAGAATGTCAGACTTTACAGGCAAATAAAGATTCCTTGGCAATATCTACAGGAAATATAGAGAAGAACTCCTAGACCACCTTGGCAGAGTTGGGGAAGCTACAGCAAAAATATCAGAGTTTGGAATCCGAGAGGGATGAGCTTAGGTTATCAGTTGAAGAATTGAATAAGGAAAAGGGCAAATTGGAAATTCAAGTGACAGATCTGGAAGTGCAGAAGACCACTGCAGAAGGGAAGGATAAGCTATACGAAACTCAGATAGAAGCCTTGGAGGACCAGAAGAGTTCACTAGCAGCTTCACTAAAGATAGCTATGGAGCAGAAGGTTGATATTGAGCCTTTAAAGAAGCATTCCCTTATGCTTCAAAAGAAGATTCGTCAAATGCATCTATAGATGGTGGAAGAAAGATTTAAATTTCAACAAATCGACATCAGATTAGAGGAAATTGTAAATACTACTTCTTATTTTTTGGATAGAACACAGGATATCCTAGAAACTCTACATGGAAGGATGACATGGGTAGAAACAAATAAGGAATCTCTTGCAGAGATATCTGTCAAATATCTGGAGACGCTAAATTTGGAATACGAGTTGATTGAGTTCGCTAGCAAAGCAGCAGAAGAACTAAAAAAGACAGTGAAGAAAATAAAGAATGCATGTGTTGAATTTTTTAGGAGAGTGATCCTAACTTATAATCGGTGTCAAACCTCGGCTGCAAAGAGATTAGTAGTGCTTCCAAAGAATGAAATGTTTTTGAAACAATTACAAGAAAGATGCAACGAAGATGTATAGGCCATTCAACAAGTTAAGGAGCTAGATGAAAAGATACTTAATACTGAAATAGCACATGCAGCTGTGAGTATCCACTTGTTGGAAGACCAGTTGCGCTTGATGCCTGCCAGGATAACAGGTGTAAAAGCCCAGGCTACTCAGCAGAAAATTAATATCAGATTTCTCGAACCTTCTGGTTTTGAGAATATATCAGCAAAGGAAAATGTGTGGAGAAAATTTATGAACGAGCAGGCTGGACCCTCTTAGTTGGACTTTCTAGAACTTTAATAAAGAATGTAATATATTGTATTTATATTTTTGTTCACAAGATAAAAGAAAAAAAAATTGTATGGGAAATTTTGGGGAAGCCCAAAAGACAACGAGGGCAGCCCAATAGTTTTTTTTGCTTTTTGTATAAATAAAGGCAAGCTTGATGTATGAAACGACCTTTTTTCAAACTATCTTTGTGCAAGATTATTGTAAGAAGAACTATTTCATCTTATAATAAAGAGTTATATTTTCGGCTAGAGAAAGCGTTGTGGGGTTTCAAATGTTTGATATGGACTTGTTAGATGTGAACTATTTATGTTTCATCTTATTGCCATGAACTATGAGATCATTCTAACTTATGAACTCTTCCATGTTATGAATGCACTCCTATTTATTTCTGTGAAATTTCCACAATTATATTTGAGTAATGAATGTTTTAATTAACAATGAGCTATTTCTCTGTTTATCTGTCTATTGATATTCATGTATTCATAAATATTAACAGCTATCTGTAGTGTTCTTAATGCATGCTATACAATACGTTACTCAACATTAATTACATTATTGCTCCCTAGGGATAGGTTAGTGAGTCTTAGCTAGTTCTCTTTTGTTTATGATTTAGAAGCGAGAGGTAAGAACCTGCGCATCACATTGTGACACTCCTCATTATCTCTACCATCTACATTTAGTTAGGCACTTGCATTGCATACATAAACATAAAAATAAAAAATATACCTAAACAGTGGACCAGGCCGTAACCAGTAAAATAAGCTTTAACCATTACTTGACCTACGGTAGCCGGACCATAAACCGGACGGATTCCCCATACCAAACAATAATGAGCTAATTGGGAACGCTTATTGGTGAGAATCCCTACTGTTGTTACCTGCGATTCTCCTGGCAACAACAGTAATGTTCACAAAAACGCTCTTTAAATATTTCCCAATACACCTCTGTTATTTCAATTCCAAGTTGCAGCAACAAGGTCTTCCACCATAGCAATGCACTTCCCTTGATTTGCAATATAACCATGTGCACTTTCATGTTTGAACCATAATCGTGCAATGCAAAGCATATGGACATGTTCTCGAGCCATGCCTTGGCTGCAATTCCATCAGGTGCGCCCCAAAATTCTAGAAATTTCACTTTCTCAAGCTATCTTTGAGCACTTTCCTTCAGTAGTTGTTGAGACCCTTCTGTAGGTGTTTTTATTCTCTCGGTCTAGCCAACAAATCAATGCAACAGACATCCGCTAGAATGAAAGCATCATATTCATTACTTCACCTGGAGGTATATGGGTCAATTCTTCCATTGATGGTGGAGAATGTGGAGGCGAAGGCTGCAAAGGAGGTGGTGCACTACATTCCCTAGCCCCTCCACCTCTCCTCCCTCTTCTTCCCCAAGAATCGATGCTTCCTAAGTTTGCAAGGTGAATAAGTCATGCATTAGTTTCCAAACACTACATAGTAAATAAAATAAAAATAACTTAAAGAACAACGAGCCCAAGGTCTTAGAGTTAAAACCATGCTTTGATACCATGTATAAGACCCCATTATCCCAAGGTCTAGTAACAAGGAAAATACAGATACATTTTTTTTAAATCAATATATTTAAATTTATACAAGTCTTTGCTTCCCATGAAATGATGCAATTCATAAAGACAGACAGAAAAAGATAAATATTCATATACAATTTAACATTACAAAATCAAATCAAACTCAATGATAATCGATCTTGGATCAAAAATATTAATCCTCAATCCCTTAGAATTAAAGACTAAATTATAAATACTAAAATAAAATCAATTATTTAATAACATAATCAATTATATTAATCAATTTGTAAAAATCATAAACGATGGCTATCCAAAAGCTAAAAGGCACACAATAAGATATCACTGCCAACTAATTCTAATTATTAAGTAGAATTATAAATAATTATCAATGCAAACCATTATTAATTAGTAACCACAATCATAAATTATTATTAAGTACCATGCTAAGTATAATACCTCATGATATGGCCATTATAATTTAATTTATAGAACCTATCATGAGAAACACTGCAATCACCTCATCCTTGGTCGTTTGGTAAATGCAAATACGTTGTTTACCACTGATTGTGTAAACCAACAAGCTATTCAACATAAATCATTGAAAATAGAGGAATTCTCTTTTTTCTTATTTGACATAGAATTAGCAGAAAGAAACCAGAAAACTTGAACCTTTCTGACTATATCTGCATTGATTTTGTAGAATTATATTTATGATTTTGAGACTCAAAATGCTAAAGAAAATGAGATAATCATAAATGTTTGTTAATTCCTACGTGTTTTTATGCAACCAGAAGTGACTACAATAACGATGGATATATAACCATGTAAGACTATAAAATTGGCTAAAATCCATCACAGTCGTCATCGACATTTCCATTTCCAATGGCTTTCTTGTATACAGTAGGAGTATGGAATAGACAGTGGAAGTATGGTGGGTTGAAGTTAATGATTCATCATCAAATCAAAATGCTACTTACTATCCCACAAATTCTGTAACACCTCAGTTTTGACCCCATTGCATTAGATGTACATGATGTATATATTGTAAATGATCAAGGTGCGGAGCTAAAGGCCAAGGCCCCACCATTGATTGGTTATGCTATGTTTTGGATTTAATTTGTCACCGATGGTATATCGGGGCATGCGGCATATATTATGTTGGTCATCATGTAAATACGCATCTATAATTAATTAAATGAACCCGACCAGCTACGATCACGGTGACTAAAATGAGAAAGGGGCATGATTTTCACAAGGATAAGGATGTGGGGGAATTTGTCAAACCTTGGCCAATGGGGTGAAAATCCATGTGTCTTCTTTCCTTGTTTTATCCCAACCAATTTCATTAAGAATGGCTGCTGGTGGTTGAGGCAGTTATGGCCTTTGGGAGTGGGGTGGCAGGACTGTCAGTCCTCACCCACACGCACACTCCACCATGGTTGACTTCACTATGGCTGGGAAAAACGACTGCCATCACTCATGCAGGGATTCCACTCCTTCCACGACTAGCTGAAGCACTCACGCACTCCCCTTTCATGCCCCTCTGGTTTCCTGTTCATCCACACACATGGGCGGAGCTGCATACCATCCTCACTCAGGAGCCATTGTCTGTTAATGATTCTCCCGCCCAGGATTTTCCTGGTTTTTACCCATGTAGCTTTTCCTCTGTGGATTTGTGGATGGTGTGGCTGTATCTCTTCCTCACAAGCTGAATTGTGGGTTCTACGTTGTGGTTACTCATGCACAGGCCGAGAAGCTGTAGTTTCTTTCCCCATATGGTCTGGCTGTGTTTGCTGTTATGTTTGGGGACTGTGGTAATTCATTTGGGAGTTGTTTTGGCCATGACAGGGCCAAGAACGACTCAGGAAATCATTTCCCCCTGTTAATCTATAATTGCTGATTGACTACATGCATGCAATGGTGGGTCTTCGGACTGTATTGGGAGCAGGGATGTTGGCTTGGTTTGCTTGATAAACCTGGTGTTGGAAACCACACAGACAGAGCTAGAGGGCTGGCCTTCTTCTCCATCGCCTGGAATAGCAATGGAAGGGAATGCAGGGCCTGAGGGACTGTGTAGCAGAGAAGGGACTGATTCCTTGTGTTGGGTGTGTTTGGGTGTCTTAGATGTCAAGCTAGTTCTGGTGGAGGTGTTCTTGGATTTGTAATGAGCTCACCAGCTTAGCATTTAGCCTTTCCCAACTCCTTGATGTCCTGATAAACCCAACTGTGTTGGCTTGGCTGTGTTTTGTGTATCCTTGGCTATGTGTAAGCCTGCTTGTTCCCTTATTCCTTGGAGAATAATGCCCAGCTCGGGGGTGGCAGCATTGCTGAGAGATTAAGGAGCACGCTGGCCTATGGTTGGGTGGAACGTTGCAGTGATGTAGCTGGTTGCGGAAGGAGGTCTTCATAAGATAAGTGATCTTGCCATTTTACTTCTGCAATCCTGATTACTGTTAATGATATAATGAACATGTTCAAAATGAATGCTTGTGTGAATGCATGTTGATTTCGCTGTGCAAGATAAATACTTATAGTTGTGTACGATAAATAATGGCATTTGTGCATGTTTCACTATAATGCATTTTCTTTCAGCATCCTGTTTCAGCAATTTTGTGCATGTACATGTTCATGGGGTTCTTAGCCGGATGGTTAACGCCATGGTGCTCGCGTCCTCTTCACCGGTCTTTGGGAGTTGGGATGTGACAGTATGGCATCAGAGCCTGGGTTGCAGCAATGGGCCTCTTTGGGCCAAGAAGGAGCCACTGATAGAGGGCAGAATTACCTTCTATGTCCAGCAGAATAGCAGTGGACAAAAGAATTCGAGAATTTGGCTAAGTGTAGAACAGTCGGCCACTAGCGGGAAAGACTTCCGATGTAGCGGAAGAGTTAGTCGTTTCCCGTCCGCCATTGCGGAAGTCCAAACCGATCAGTCTTCCGACGGGGAAGAAAATCGCTGAAATTTATAAGTGTTGGGTGACCATCAAAAGGATTTAGTCGATCGAGCGTCCGTCGTTGTGGACGGTGAAGCAACTACCCACCCGACGGAAAAGTCCTCCGATCATCGACACTGTCAAAAGGGTTTAAGGCTCGAAATCAGTTCGCCAATCGGAAGAGAAAGTGGTTCATGTGCCGCTGTTGTGGAAGCGAAAGCACTGATTCTTCTGATGAGAAAGACTACCGCCACCGATTCCAGTCAAAAATTAATTCACCAATCGGAAGAGAAAGTGGTTCGTGTGCCACCGTTGCGGAAGCGAAAGCACTAAGTCTTCCGATGAGAAAGGTTGCCGATGCCGTGAAAGAAAAGTTCAAAATTTTTCTAAGTAATGATTGGCCGTCGAAAGAGAAAGTGGTTCGTGTGCTGCCGTTGCGGAAGTGAAAGCACTAAGTCTTCCGACGAGAAAGACTGCCGATGCCGATGCCAGTCAAAAATCAGTTCACCAATCGGAAGAGAAAGTGATTCGTGTGCCGCCGTTGTGGAAGAGAAAGCGCTAAGTCTTCCGACGAGGGAGACCGCCAAAACGTCGGATCATTAATGGTTCCGAGAACCGATTATATGGAACAATTAGTGATTCTGAGAGCCGATTCTGCGGATGGTTAGAGGAAATGAGACCCGATTCTGCGCAAGGAAAATTTGAGTTTTCCATGGGATTTAACCAGCGAATTTTGACTGTTTTTTAGTGGGGATTGCAGCCAATTTTTAGTGAAATTCCAGGGCTGAAAAGGAGAAAAGAGGCAATGATCCTATGCGTCGGATTGCGTGAAAATCAATAAATTACAAAAAAAAAACAAGGGCGCTGCCCTTGACCCCCGTCGTCCCCTTCAGACAGACGTTCTAGAGGAAGAAAATTCTATATTTGGGTTAACTTGTAATTTCATAATTATTCTAGGAGAAGGTAAGTAATGCTGGTTTATATCAATGTTAAGCATCTAACATTTGTGTTATTAACACGTTTGCAGAATCATAGTCACCTTCAAGAGCAGTATTCCAGGTAGTGCAGTTTGGTAAGTAAGTGGTGGTTCAGTTATGAGAACCCATGACGGGTATGATGCTCAGAATTCTTAGGAGCATGCGCCAGATGCCATGGGAGAAAATGTCTGAAATAGAAATGATGACATTGAGTCTAATGGAAGGAGATTCCAAGAGACACTGTCAGATGTTGTAGCCACTATGAGAAGCTTGATCAAAGCCCAGGAAGAGCAGCAACAGTTGAATGCTGCAATGTTGCAGAGTTTGACAGACTTGCAAAGAAAGATAGACTCTGGGCGAGGTACAGCAAGACCAGAAGGCAGTAAGAGCAGTACTAGGAGAAGGAGAAGGACTTCTAGTGGATCGTCTGATTCTGAAGAATCCAACAGGGATTCAAGTTCTTCTTCTCATAGAAGAAAAAGAAAGAGACACCATAAGGATCGCTCTCGAGATGAATTCAAGAAAGTAAAACCTCTTACATTTGATGGTGAGATAAAGACAGGACAGGAGGCTGAAGCTTGGCTTCTTGGGATAAAGAAGTACTTTCAAGTGCATGATTATTCAGGGAACATGAAGGCAAGAGTTGCCATATTCAACCTGAATGGGAGAGCATCCATTTGGTGGGAACACTTCAAGCAAGTAAAGAGGATTAGTGAAAGGAGACTTAAGTGGAAACAGTTCAAGAAGTATTTCAAGCATAAATACCTATTTGACAGGTATTATGATGACAAGATTAAGGAGTTCCATGAGTTGAGGTTGGGACAGCAGACCATGGAAGAATATGCAAATAAGTTTTTGGAGCTATTGAGGTATGTCCGGTACATCAGAGATGAAAAATTAAAGGTCCAGCATTTTCTAAGTGGATTACCTCAGTCTTATAGAGATAGAATTGAGTTTTATCAGCCTAGAACTCTTGAAGAAGCAATAAGGAAGGCTAATTACTATTATGAGCAAAGCAAAGGTAAACCTGATTACCACAAGGCATGGAAGGACAAGAAGAATGAGAAGTTTGACCAGAGAAAGAAAGGTTTCAAACCTTCTAACTTCAGGAATCAGCAGAAGCAGCCATCTCAAGCTGCGAGTAAGCCAGTTGGAGTGGCAGGAGAAAAGCCTAAGGATCCACAACAGAATAGAGGGCCACTTCAATGTTGGAAATGTGGAGGACCCCACATGCATAGGAATTGTCCACTCAAGAACGAGAGTGCAAGGCCAGCTTATAACATTCAAGAAGCAGAAATAGTGGGTCAAGTAGCAAGGGCAGTACCTAGGATTTATGCAGCACTAGAGGACCTCCAGGCAGATCACCAATCAACTGTAGTTGAAGTAGCAGGTAAGATCGCTGAGCAATCTGTTTCTATTTTAATTGACCCTGGTTCTACTCATAGTTACATTACTCCTAGAGTAGTGGAAATTTGTGCTTTTAAGAAGGTAAAGCATAGAAAGTATTGGTTAGTCCAGCTAGCCACTGGAACTAAGAGAAAGGTTAGTGAAGTGGTAGAGAAATGTCCATTGGTCACTTGTATAGATCTGAATGTTCTACTGATTGGTTCCTATGATGTTCTCATTGGAATGGATTGGTTAGAAGCTCACAGGGTGAAGCTTGATTTTTACAATAAGACTTTCGAAGGCATGGATGAAGAAGGGAACCTAGTAGTTGTGAAAGGCATTCCAAAGGTGATTTCAGTATGGCAGGTTTCAGCAATGTAGTTAAAGAAGTTCTGTAGGAAGGGTTGCCAGTTGTATGCAGCTTAGATTTTGGAGGAAATGAGAGAGAAAACTCCGAGGTTGGAGGACTATCAGGTGTTACAGGAGTTCAGGGATGTGTTTCCTGATGAGATTCCAGGGCTTCCTCCAAAGAGGGACATTGATTTCACTATTGAACTTGTGCCAGGAGCAGCACCAGTGTCCAAGGCACCCTACAGGATGAGTACACCGGAGATGTTAGAATTGAAGATGCAACTACAAGAGTTGTTGGAAAGGAAGTATATCCGGCCAAGTGTGTCTCCTTGGGGAGCACCGGTTATGTTTGTAAAGAAGAAAGATGGTACACTCAGATTGTGTATTGATTACAGACAGTTGAACAAGGTTACTGTGAAGAATAAATATCCTTTGCCTAGGATTGATGACCTCTTTGATCAAATGAGAGGAGCAAAGGTATTTTACAAGATTCACTTGAAGTCTGGTTACCATCAGGTAAGGATCAAGGATGAAGACATTCATAAGACCCCCTTCAGGACAAGGTATGGGCATTATGAGTTTGTAGTAGTACCATTTGGTCTCACCAATGCGCCAGCTACATTTATGTGCCTTATGAATAGTACCTTCAGCAGGTATTTGGACAAGTTTGTTCTTGTTTTCATTGATGACATTCTTGTTTATTCTAAGAATGAGGTGGAGCATGAAGAGCATTTGAGATTGATATTGCAATTGCTCATGGAGCACCAGTTGTATGCAAAACTCAGCAAGTGTGACTTCTATAGAGATAGAATTCAGTATTTGGGTCACATTATCTCAGAGGAGGGTATATCTGTGGACCCTGAAAAGATTGAAGCCACTATGAATTGGCCTACTCCAAGAAATGTGACAAATGTAAGATCTTTTATGGGACTTGCAGGATACTATCGAAGATTCATTGAGGGATTATCCAGAGTTGCACATGCTATCACTTCTTTTCAAAAGAAGGGGATGAAGTTCGAATGGACATCGAGGTGTGAAGAAAGCTTCCAGCAGTTGAAGAATCTTCTCACCAGTGCACCAGTATTGAAGTCGCGAATCCGGAGAAAGATTTTGTCGTGTGTACCGATGCATGCGAACAAGGGCTTGGAGGAGTCCTTATGCAGGACAACCATGTGATATGCTATGAGTCAAGAAAGCTGAAGGAGCATGAGAAGAACTATGCCACTCATTATCTAGAGCTTGCAGCCATAGTACATGCTCTTAAAATGTGGAGACATTACTTAATGGGTAGGAGATTTGAGCTCAGAACATACCATTGTGGTTTGAAGTATTTGTTTGATCAGCCTACTCTGAATGCTAGGCAAGCAAGATGGCTGGAATTTTTATGTGAGTTTGATTTTGAAATCAAGCACATAAAGGGAAAAGAAAATAAGGTAGCTGATGCACTCAGCAAGAAGGTGCAAGAAATGCATGTGGCATCTCTTAGTATTTTCCAATCAGATTTGAGGCAGCAGATTGTTAATCATGTTGCTGGAGATGCATTGTATGAGCAGGTAAAAGGCAAGTTGCAGCAGCAAGGTCTTGAGAAGAGGTATGAGGGATATAAATTGGAAGAATATGAACTTCTCATTTATAAAGGTAGAATTTATATCCCAAATGTAGCAGATTTGAGGAGAGTTGTCATGGATGAAATCCATCAAGGTCCGTATTCTGGTCACCTAGGATATCAGAAGACAATTGCTACAGCTAAAAAGCAGTACTTTTGGCCAGGAATGAAAAAGGATATGGCCGAGTACATTTCAAGGTGTATGAAATGTCAACAGGTAAAGGTTGAGCATCAACATCCAGTAGGTTTGTTGCAGCCTTTACCAGTTCCGGAATGGAAATGTGAAGTTATTTCCATGGATTTTATTACAGGATTGCCAATGACTTGGAGACAACATGATTCTATCATGGTTGTGGTAGACAAGTTGACTAAGGCAACACATTTTATACCAGTTAAGTCTACGCATCAGATGGATGACATTGCGAAGATCTTCATGAAGGAGATATTCAAATTGCATGGATTTCCTAAGGCAATAGTCTCTGATAGAGATGTCAAGTCACTTCCAACTTTTGGAAGGGGTTGTTTGCATATTTGGGTACAAAGCTAAACTTCAGCACTGCATACCATCCTCAGACAGATGGTCAGACAGAGAGAGTTAATCAGGTGCTTGAAGATATGCTTCGCATGCATGTAATGGACAAACCAACCAAGTGGGAAGATTACTTGCACTTGGTAGAGTTTGCTTATAACAATGGATAGCAGGCATCCTTGGGGATGAGTCTGTATGAAGCTTTGTATGGAAGAAGGTGTAGGACACCAATGAATTGGGACAATCCGGTGAACAGGATCGTGCTTGGACTAGAATTGCTCAAGGAAATGGAGCAAGAGGTTGTAAAGATCAGGCAGAAGCTGAAAGCATCACATGATAGACAGAAAAGCTATGCAGATAAGCATAGCGTGAACAGGGAGTTCAGTGTTGGGGATCATGTTTACCTCAGAGTGAGGGCAAGGAAGACTTCCTTGAAACTTGGAAGTTGTGCCAAGTTGTCACCTAGATACTGTGGGCCATTTGAAGTGCTTGAAAGAATAGGGCCAGTTGCATATAGACTTGCATTGCCTGCTAGCACTAGAGCTCATAATGTTTTTCATGTTTCCTTGCTTAAGAGATATGTACATGATCCTAACCATGTGATAAATTGGGATGTGATTCAAGTGGAACCCGAGGGAGAGTTCCGAATCGAGCCAATGCGCATCCTCGACAGGAAGGTCACCATGCTCCGGAACCGAGCCATAGGGCAGGTAAAGGTGCAATGGGAGCACTTCGGACCTGAAGAGGCTACATGGGATCTGGAGGATGCCATGCGATTGGCACATCCATTTTTATTCAATTTTGCGAAACACTAAGGCGATACTAGTGTAGCATTTTGTTCAAATTTTGTAAAGCACTGAGGATAATGCTATTGAAGGGGGAGGGGAATGTAACACCCTGGTTTTGACCCCGTTGCATTAGATGTACATGATGTATATATTGTAAATGATCAGGGTGTGGAGCTAAAGGACAAGGCCCCACCATTGATTGGTTATGCTATGTTTTGGATTTAATTTGTCACCGATGGTATATCGGGGCATGCGGCATATATTATGTTGGTCATCATGTAAATACGCATCTATAATTAATTAAATGAACCCGACCAGCTATGATCGCGGTGACTAAAATGAGAAAGGGGCATGATTTTCACAAGGATAAGGATGTGGGGAATTTGTCAAACCTTGGCCAATGGGTTGAAAATCCATGTGTCTTATTTCCTTGTTTTATCCCAACCACTTTCATTAAGAATGGCTGCTGGTGGTTGAGGTAGTTATGGCCTTTGGGAGTGGGGTGGCAGGACTGTCATTCCTCACCCACACGCACACTCCCCCATGGTTTAATTCACTATGGCTGGGACAAATGACTGCCATCACTCACGCAAGGATTCCACTCCTTCCGTGACTAGCTGAAGCACTCACGCACTCCCCTTTCACGCCCCTCTGGTTTCCTGTTCATCCATGCACATGGGCGGAGATGCATACCATCCTCACTCAGGAGCCATTGTCTGTTAATGATTCTCCCGCCCAAGATTTCCCTGGTTTTTACCCACGTAGATTTTCCTCTGTGGATTTGTGGATGGTGTGGCTGTATCTCTTCCTCACGAGCTGAATTGTGGGTTCTGCGTTGTGGTTACTCATGCACAGGCCGAGAAGCTGTAGTTTCTTTTCCCGTATGGTCTGGCTGTGTTTGCTATTACATTTGGGGACTTTGGTAATTTGTTTGGGAGTCATTTTGGCCATGACAGGGCCAAGAACGACTCAGGAAATCATTTCCCCCTGTTAAGCTGTAATTGCTGATTGATTACATGCGTGCAATGGTGGGTCTTCGGACTGTATTGGGAGCAGGGATGTTGGCTTGGTTTGCTTGATAAACCTAGTGTTGGAAACCACACAGATAGAGCTAGAGGGCTAGCCTTCTTCTCCATCGCCCCTGGATAGCACTGGAAGGGAATGCAGGGCCTGAGGGACTGTGTAGCAGAGAAGGCACTGATTCCTTGTGTTGGATGTGTTTGGGTGTCTTAGAGGTCAGGCTAGTTCTGGTGGAGGTGTTCTTGGCTTTGTAATGAGCTCACCAACTTAGCATTTAGCCTTTCCCAACTCCTTGATGGCCTGATAAACCCAACTATTTTGGCTTGGCTGTGTTTTGTGTATCCCTGGCTATGTGTAAGCCTGCTTGTTCCCTTATTCCTTGGAGAATCATGCCCAGCTCGGGGGTGGCAGCATTGCTGAGAGATTAAGGAGCACGTTGGCCTATGGTTGGGTGGAACGTTACAACGACGTAGCTGGTTGCAGAAGGAGGTCTTCATAAGATAAGTGATCTTGCCATTTTACTTCTGCAATCCTGATTACTGTTAATGATATGATGAACATGTTCAAAATGAATGCTTGTGTGAATGCATGTTGATTCCACTATGCAAGATAAATAATTATAGCTGTGTATGATAAACAATGGCATCTGTGCATGTTTCACTGTAATGCATTTTCTTTCAGCATCCTGTTTCAGCAATTTTGTGCATGTACATGTTCATGGGGCTCTTAGCCGGATGGTTAACGCCATGGTGGTCGCGTCCTCTTCGCAGGTATTTGGGAGTGGGGATGTGACAAATTTTATGTTGTATCATGCGTGGGGGAAACAAAATCTCCTATATTAAATAATTCCTCAAGCATTTTATCACCACTTTATGAAGAAAGTCATTCATTGAAGCCAAGAGAAACAAGTACCCTACCTTTTCAGAATTTTTCGTTGCTGCAGAATGACATGAACGAAGCTCGTAATTTATGAAGAAACAGTTCCTGTAGTGAAAAAGCATGGAATTAACGGGAATACACTTTTATGGGCGTTGGAACTTGGAGGGACAAACAGATAAAATGTGTGCTAGTGTTTTTTATGATTCTTATATATGAATGAGGTGGGAAGCAAGTTATGTCAGACAGGCCAAATTTCTTAGTTCGATTAACTACTAATCTTTCAAAAGTTTGGTTGCATATTTTTCATTTTAAGGAACATTGCTTGTCTGTGCAAAAAAAAAGGAGTCTGAATACACAGTTACTTTACTGTTGTGACTTGTGACTGGATTTATTAGATTTGGATCTTAGAGCCCACATTTGTTTCTTGTAAAATTATCCATCCAAGTGCTCAGATGTCCAAAGGTTTTGTGCAGGAACTCTATCACTTCAATAGTTCAAAGTTGTTTTTCCAATAAAATTTTGACAAAAAAGGAAACAACTCCTCAGCTCACATTGGGAGCTATCCAACAAATCAATCTATGGGAAATAAATAAATATCTTAAAATAATTCAGCCATCAACTATTTCAGATCGCTTCAAGATAAAAACTTGTGTCACAATGGACCTTTGATCTATCAATCAAATTCACCACAAATTGCAAATTGATATTGCAGATTGAAGATCTCAATGAAGAATATAAGTGGACTCAAAAAATTCAACAATGGATTTGATAATGCCATCTTAGCACCAACAAAAACAAAAGTACAAGGTATTCACTGTTATTCATTAATTTAATAACCAAACCAAGATCTCTGGAAAGTAATATCAGCATTAATGGCTAATCATAGATCTATGATAAAATGCAGATACCAATTCATTCATCTTTAATAAACGCACTGCAACAACAAATTTATAACAACAAATTGACAATGCATAAAAAATTGATTTTCTGTGTGCAGATTCGTGCCAAGTTCTTTTCGAGGATTCCACACCATGATCTCCGTCAGGATCCACAAATGTTGATCAATTCCCAATCATAATAGTTCCACCAGTTAACCTCCTTGCCATTCCACTTGGTAGTCTCCTTCCCTAAGGACCCCCGAGCTGAAATGGGGTTACAAGAAGAAATACCTTTATCATGATCAAGGTGTGTAGATTCCCTAAGGGTCCTCCCAGACCCGTTCACACACTGATTAACCAAACTCTCCAAAGTCACCTTTGAATTCACTTCGACATTATTTCATCCATCCATTATTAGGGCTAGCATTGTGTGTGTGCCAAAACCTTGTTCATATATTTATATCCCTGTTTGAGATTCTTTTGTTTTTCTTTATAATGAAAAATCATATTTATTTATTTCTATTTTGAATTCATTTTTATTCCATTTCAGTGGATTTCCTTTCATATGCATATATGCAATTTCCCTTTTTCTTTTCTTAACTTTTCTAATTGTTTATTTAGAACTTCTTTCCTCAGTTGTTCCTAATTTCCATTTACATGTTTCCTTGATCTTTTCTTTTGTCTCCTAGTTTTTTTGTGTGCATTTGTTTATCCAATTAGAAATTACCTTCTCTATTTTATTTTGTATATGATTTTTACATAATGGTATACTTTCCTTTAATTTATTTCCAACTCATGAATTTATTATTTAGTTAAATATTTCTAACTGTATAGTTTAATAATTACATTTGTTTATCATGGTGATATAAAGGGTGCCATGACCATATTCATGCTCTTCAAATATCTCATTTTATGTGGTGGGGAGTTAGTATGATGGTTGAGACCATGTTAACTCAAACCAATCTATGTTGTGGAGAGAATCATGGTTACTAAGGAATAAGGCCAACACCTTATTGTGCGGCCCTCAGTTAATCCTCGTGAGTGACCGAGTCTATGGCCTACCCTCACGGCAACATGTCTCTTGCAAATAAAATCCTCTCTCACTTTTCAACCCGCCCCCCATGGAAAATAGGTGCTAATCATGTTGGTACTTTCTTCCATACAATTCCATCATCCTTTTGTGGATCAATTGGAAATCATGATCATGTTTCTGCACACATGAAATCCATGTGCATTGATTGTATTATACAATTAGTTGAAATATCAATTAAATAAATTATATCACCTGATATCATATCTATACCCAAACTGGAATTCATGTGGCATTAACACCACCTTGTATCATTGCGCATTTCAGCCCCTGTCACACTAGAAAATTGTCAAAGCATCTACCAATATATTGTAAGTAACAAAAATTACTTATATCTTTCATTCATGCATTATAAAATCAATAATATGGCATCATATAAATCTATCTACAAAAATCCATCCATTCATGAGTAACAAATGTGACATACAATCAATATCTGTATAAGTCGTTTTAATTCATAGTATTAAACCGAGTCATTTTCACTTAAATTCCCTCAAACATTAACATGTTTTTAGCACTGAAATAGTTTCCCAAAACAAGGCACTACAATGGTGCATTATAAAATTCCATTTATTTGTGAGTAACGAAATGCGTCATCATAATCAAATCATATATATATATGTTGTTTCATATTATAAAACTTAATCGGGTCATTTGTGATAAAATTCCCTCAAACAATAATATAGTTTAGTAATAAAAGAGTCTAACAAAATGGGGCACTACAATGATGTATAACATTCACACACATACCTCCTGTATATCTTTAATGTTCCAAGCGTTTCTTCATTCAAATATTCTTTCAAAGTTCAGGCATGCATATATCCAGGAGGGTCATGTCCTCACAGAACCACTAGTTCACATATAGGTCTCCTCAACCTGTATATATAATATTCATCCGATATAAGGATGATATCATTCATCGAATTTTACAGCTTTTAGGTGTATCTCCTGCAAAGATCCTAAAATGCTCAAGGCATCAAAGCCCACAAATATCTTATCCTAAAATATTAAAATCACAAAATATATCACTACAAAACCTAACACCTCACATGGGTGCTCTCTAACAGTTCTACATAAAATCCTAACACCTCCTTTAGGTGCTCACTGGTAGCTCCTTTCCTAGGCGTTTAATATAATAGAGCGCTCAACAGAGCTTAATACCCCATAAGGGTGTTCATTGGAATATCTATACTAATTTATCAGAAATTTCAGAGCCTAACACCTCTCCAGGGTCCTCCATAGCAGCTATGTTGAATTCACTTTTCCAAATTCAGGAGTTTTTCCTTTGCGCAGAATATATTTTGTGCTCATTAATATTAATATTTCAATTTGAAAATTAATTCTCAGTTTCAAGTCTTATTACATATCATAATTTTGTATAAGGAGACTAAACACTTTAGGTGTTCGAAATCCAACACGCTCAACACCAAACTTAGTTTCTCTTAATTAATCACATTTAAATATCCAATTTTCTTCTTACTCTTCATGAGTTGATTAATCATGTATACTTGGTCTCAAAAAGTTTTGTTTAGTGTGGAAAGGTTCTTAGAAGTTAAAAGCATTATAACCCATGATGTCCGTCTTAGTCAGCTTAAATTTTTTTTAACTATTTATCTGATTAATCTTTAGTTGCATTTATTTGTTTTACTACAAGTTTCATATATTCATCTTCAGTTTTTTAGTGATGGTCTTTTGGTACTGCCACAGTTCATTACGTGCAATAATCTCAAAGCATTATTAGTTACAACCACATATATTTGATATCATTTCAAAAGAAACATTGAATGCATGAAATATCAAAATCATCACATAGCATATTCAATGTTCTAGAGCCTACCAGCTCCACATCAAACCAAATTTGTTTTTATTCGGATCACTCTTGATGTTCCTGAACCCACCAACTCAACACTAGATCAATATGATAACTCAAAAACCATGATGCTCCAGAGCTTACCCACTCAACATCAAGGCATATTATCTAATCCTTCCAAGAATCAAATAACATTATTACACATCCAACATATTTGACAACACTTTATCACTTTTCTTAACTTGGTACTTTAGTATTTATGCATGTATAAACTCTTCAAAATTCACAAACATGCCATATACACAACTGATCATACTTTACTCAAGTGTTTTAATAGAAATTTTCAAATCTTCTAACAAAGCATATTTTCAGCATATCAAGTTACCGAGCTAAAATGCATTTGATTCTTCATATGATAATATTTCAACCACATAATTAATCTTTTAAGAAACAATAAAAATTCATATTCATTCCAAAAGTTACCTTTTCATCGAGGAGTTCTTACTTTGTCCCTAGTTGTCTTATTGATTCCTATGTGGCGATGCCCCTTGCCACCATGTGTACCTGCATCCTTTACTCATAATTTCTTGTTGAAAATTTATTTGCATCATAGGCTCACAACGAAACTACAAAATATAATTGCAAGTTTATTTATTTATTTATTTTTAAATGCTCCTAAACTCTTGCTGCAATAACATATTCTTTTCTATAAACGCAATGCATTACTCACTCGACAACTTGGTTGTAATTACATTTTCACTTACTTACACCTTAAACAAAATTCATAGCTTACTTTATAAAATCTTGAATTGACATTACATTATATTTTCTTCAGTTTGGCGAAGTTTCTTGTTAACCAGTGTATCTGTATATTACACTTACAACCTTTGCAAGGGGTTATTTACATCATATTTTCTAATGCAAAATTATATATATCAACAAGTTTCTTCTCATACATATTTAAACACCAAAGAGATACAGAATGCACAATAGACATACTAATATTTATCTTTATACGTAATCCCTGTACATTTATCATACTTAATCTTATTGAAATTGAAGTATGTTAGTATACTCTTGCCATAACTACACTTCTATGTGAGTTACTTCTACTTGCATGTATCACTCGTTGACTTACTTTTTCAACATACTAAGCATAATCTTGACAAATTATACATAGATTATCATAAACATATCTTTGCATAGGTTTGTTAAATTTATCCACTGGTTAAGCTAAATATGATTCTTCATAGCATTACAAATGCCATCCATAACCTAGTTAGTCATTATTATTGTGTTCCTTCAAGTTACAAGTTATAAAACTTCACTAATCATTACCACATTTATTTCTTATATATTGGAAAGTAAAATCAAATATATCAGATTCTTTATCTTCCGACACAACTCCGCATTCAAATAAAACTAGTCTGTGTTCTTCGATGATCAGAACTTTTCAACAATATCCTTTTTATAACATGCATGCCAATAAGTAGACATAAATGATTATATACAAATAATTAATTCTTCATAAGGTTCACGCATACCTGTATAACCCAAATTCTTCAAGTAAATTTTTTTATATCAATCCATACATCAAAATGTTAGCCTCAATATCAATATGTTAATAACAATGGAAATCATCTCCCTAGTTCCAAATAAAATCAACTTTTTCATCATTTACACATGGGTGAAATCGTGAATCTAGGTGTCTATTCCATGCGAATAATTTTTCCAAATCCATATTCCGTAACATTTCGGCCGAACTAATTTATGTTTTTGGCCGAAACATAGAACTAACTTTCGGGCAAACAAATTGTTCGGCCGAAAGTTACTTTTTACGGAAACTGTTAACTTTAAAGTTAGAAAGAACTATATTTCTAACTTTCTAAGTTTAAAATTAACAGTTACCGTTAAAAGTAACTTTCGGTCAGAATATTTTATTCGGCCGAAAACCTGTAAATTTTCAAAAATTGAATTCCATCCCATTTCTCACTCTTCTTCCAATTTCGAAGAGATCGGATCATATCAAATACTGAAAATTTCTCTTCACAAATAGTACTGTTAGTTGCATAATTCAATCTACTTTCTATAGATGTGAATTTTGTTGAAAATGGTGTGATACACTAATTTTATTTATTATATTTCTTAGAAGGTGTCTGGATTGCTTCAAATTTTAATAGAATTCATTGAAATGAAAATTCAATAACTTCTTAAAGAAACAATGAAAAATTTTGGAAAAACCACGGTCCTCCACATTGATGTGTTGTCTTCAAAAGGGTACTTTTAGGTTTTTAGTTTTAAATTGTAAATTAGGGAAGATGTTGTGTCAACCTAAACATCTCAATTTTATGCTAGTTTTTTAGATTGGTCCACTTCAAAAAATTCTAATAATTAGTGCATGCAACTATTAGATACAAACTTATAGACAGATGTTATTACAATTCGTCTAGATCATCATAAAATATTTTGTTTTTAATGAACAATAGTTGAATAATTGATTAACTTGTGTCTAAAAACATGACTATTTTTCAGAATTTCATTGATTAATAATATACTATCAAACATTTGCAAAAATTACATATCAAATGCCAATAAAAAAAATCTAAAAAATAATCGATAGAAAGCTAACACAATTCTCTACAACTTTTGTTTTTACTTCAAAATGAAATTCTAAATACAAATCTAATTTTTCTTTGCTCGAAGTTGACAGAATTGCAAAAACAACACTCTTTTCTCACTACCGCTCCACCCCAACCCCCCCAAATAGACACCCAGATTCATGATTTTACCCACATTTAAAGATTTACTAGTATTTTACAATAATCTAACACCATGATGTTAATATCATTACAAGTTATTAATTCTTTACCTTAAAATCCAAATATTAAAGGAAGAGTATTGAATTATTTAACTTTCCAAGTAGGTTTGCACAAAAAATATGCTTAACTATATGCTTTTTATGTGATAATATTTCATGGCCCACTGTACCATCACTTATCTATAATGAGTAACACCTAGTAATCATTATTCATTAATAGTAATCTTATGCTTCTTGTGTTCAATGTCATATCACATAATTACAGACTACATGTCCAAATCTCATTCAATATGTACAAATAAAGGAAAGAGAATTCTCTTGAAAAAGAGGATTTTGCAAAGCATTAACTTAAGTCAATTTACAGTAATAAAAACACATGAAACACATAAAGTACAAATATAAAAGGGGCACCAATATACGTGGTTAATTATTTATCAACAAAAAGGGTTACAATTATGTTCATCCACTGCAATTATTTCCTTTCCTTCAAGGTCTCTTTCATAGAGAACATTTTCAATTTACTTATGATGAATAGCTTGAATTCTAAGATAAAGTTCAACACTTCAATGTTAAACTTAGTAGTAATTTCTATTAAACAAACAAAAACAAAGAGCTTAGCTCCCAAACGTTGGAATTATACATCAAATAATTAAAAGATTACTTTAATTATTAATTTTATCTATTATAAATATTCAAGGTATTATTATTTTTTTCTGAACTTAATTTATAATCACCTTTTACCCTAACCAATGGAATTGTTATTCACCACTCAAGGGTCAAGTTTAACATTAAAATTTTGAAACAATATCTTCGAACTTCTTTTAATCAGAATTATGATGATGATGATGGTTAACGTCCCCTAAGACCAAACTTTGGTCTATCGGACCTAAAGAAGAGAATTAATTAGTTTGCTTTAAAGTTATATTTCTATGCTCAAAGAGCTTGGAAAGAAGCGTCCCGAGCTGACTATAATTTTGAGAGACTAAAAGGCTAGGAAAGTCGGAATTGCCACAAAGATTATGAAACTGGGATCTAATCTGGGTGTACACAGGGCACTCTAAGAGGAAGTGATTTTCATATTCAATGTTCTTACTCTCACAAAGGTGGCAGATCCTTTCTACCCAAGGTGTTTTAGGGACTGTCCAACGACCAGTTTCACTATGGAGCTCATGCGAGTTCGTTCTTATCTTAGCTATGTTCATTTTTTTCTTAGTACTGATCAAAACAGAGAGATACTTTTGATCTTCTAGAGTAGGGTTGATGACCTCCTTATAGTATCTTAATTTTCTTTTAGCCTCGATATCTTTCTCACACCACAATTTTTCTTTAAACTTAGAAGAAATAATATTTTTAATGTTATTAATATTCTGCAAAGCAACATTTTCATCGATCTCCCAGTGATTTAACCAAGACCTGGTATCTTTATACCACCCACGCTTGAGCCTTAAGTGGTTTTGGCTGGAGTTTAAAGCTATCTTAGGGAGTCTATGGTCTCCCATGTTATTGATTCTGTTTTTGTATAACAGGAATCTAGTCATAGCTAGGCTCTCGATGGGGGAAAGACCCACTTCTATAAGGAGAATAGGATAGGGTGTATTGTTTTTTATTTTGAGGTTATAAGTTATAAAACACTTCTGGATTTGCTCGATCTTTCTCCAGGATTCTCTAGAGATGCTGCAACCCCAGACCTCACACCCATACAAGATGACAGAAGTGACCAGAGTTTCAAAAAGGAGCTTCTTTTTATACCTAGGGAGGCATTACACACTATAGAAAATTATGTATGACCGGTTTTCTATCGTTGTCATATGGGCTTAAAAATATACTACAAGTAAGTATTTCTTAGGTTTGTTCAGTTATAAATAAAGAATAATCCCTCGGCTCTTCCATAGTCTCAACATAGGGATTAACTAAAAAGTAAATAGCCCTAAATTCTCTAGGGACTTGACTAAAGGTGAGATCCTTTAGCTCTTTCATGAACTTAGTGCATATAGCCCCCAACTCCTCTTCATGCTTATTACGTATTAGTATTCCATTAAAATTGTGTAAGGTTATCTTCCGATACTTCCCTTCTCTATGCACGCATGGGAAAACATCTACGAATTAATAACATCCATCTAACATTTATAAGGTGTGAGAGTAGGGTCGGTTATCTCTATATGAAGGAATTTCCCTCATGCACAATCCAAACAATGAAGAGTGTAACCGATACAATTGGTTCAGGCTGTGGGTTCTCCTTTATTTCTATCCCAGAAAGCAATATAAAAAAAATTTGGAGTTGTTCCTTTCAAAGGAGACCCTTCTCCTTCACATTCCAACCAACCGCATACAATTTGTAGTAGTATAAAACATTTATCCATCATAGATATTATTGGGAAGTTGGTCCTCTTAAAGGGATGCTCTCTTCATCATAGTTAAAACAATATTTCATAGTTTAGGGAAGAACATTAACAATGATAGTCACAAGCCACATGGAAACCATAGTAGCATAATTCGAGTTGGAATCCAGATACAAATACGATTCAATACGAAAAAAATACGTTGCCAAAAAATACAATACGAATACAATACGAAAGTAGACCTTTTATATATAATATTTTTAATTAAATATACAACAATATATATATAACATTTATATATAGTTAAACATATGCAATATTTTTAATGAAATATTAAATATCAACCATTCAATTTTAAACTTAAAAAAAAATCATTCTTTTTTTCAAACATATTTTATATAACCAAAATTACTCTTGAATAAAACAAAAAAATAATGCACTTAGTGTAAGAGAGAAAAATCTTAGTTATTAATTATTTTAAGAACAAAGTAAATAAGTATTTACCACTACTTACATTTAGAATTAATTAATTAATGTTTAAATTGTGTTAGGGTTTACCTTAAGTCAGGAATGAGCAAGGATTTAAGTGGTTGTGGGCACATGGTTTTGGCAGCCTAGAATCTATGGTTTCTTGCTAGTTGTATTTGCATGTAAAGAACCATATTTATAGGGTTGTAAGTCTCCTTGGTAACCTGCCAAAGGGAGCAAGAGATGCGCTTTTGGTAGGCTTGGCCTTGTTTGTTTTCGAGGATAAATATAGTGTTGTTATTATATTTGTGTATTTATTCTCGTTGGCGTATTTTTATTCCTATAAAATTGAATTAGGAAGTTTGAAATTGAAAGGTATTTATTTTAAAGTGTTTGAATAATTAAAATTTGGCTTTTTAAAATCAATTTTCAAAATTAGCCCATATCTGTATTACACATACATCAAATATTCAACGAATTCGAATTTGTTCAGAATTTTCGTACACAAAAGGCCAATATGATCGAATTATGCTACTACAATGGAAACCATAATTTCTAAGGTTAAAGGAAAAATAAAATATTTTTCCACTCTATAATTCAACTAATAAACATTGTTATAACATGGCACTCGCAAGAAGCTGCTACCCAATTATGATGCAATGGGAGCGCACAAGCGGAAAAAAACAAGAATGCACACACACCCTTGGACGCGTGCATGCCCTCTTGCTTCGGCAGTGGTGAACCTCCATGTCGGATTGCCATCGTGTAAAATAGGAGCGTGCACGCGCCCCTAATGACGTGCATGCCTGCAACTGCGCGCACGTGTATGTGGACGTGTGCACGTGTTTTGGGCGCTTGCATACAACGATGCGTGCACGTCCCTGTGTTTAAAAAAAATAATGAACAGTTTTGATTGTTCACAACACACCCGCGAGCGCGCAAACAAGCGAAAACGACACCTAAGGAGCCCAAAGGAAGTGTGCAACCTACCTAAAACGAAACCCACGACGTTGGAGCAAGGTAGATTGAGTAGTTTTGCAATTTTTTTTGTTTATTTTAATGTTTTTTATTATTTTTCAAATAAAATACAAAATTAAAAAAAATTGCAAATGTATTGAAATGGGAAAATTTTGATATTGTAGATACAAATTACCTAAACATAATGACAAATACCAATGAACCATCCCAAGAAAGGAGTGAAAGAAACTAATCGGAGGACCCAAACCCCAAATTAAATGAAGAAAACCTTGAAGATGAATTACACAGGGATTTAAACCAATTCAAAATATTCAGTGATGAACTGAAGAACACCAGGGAACCATCTCGGGTTTCCCTCGCTACATCACTACAAAACATAATAAAGTCTATCAACATTTCCCACAATAAGATAACCAATTTGAGCCAATATAAGGCTTGAATGAGAGAACATTATGGCACTGGTATATCTAAAGAGGATATAAAAAACCTGAATATCACAAAATCCCAACTGTGGAGAAAACTTACAGATCCAGGAACATGATAGCCTCCAGATGTGAGGAAGAGGTGAGTTTGCATGGACTGGTGTAATTACCATCCATGGAGAGAAAATTGGAGGAAGAGATGGTTCATGGTTTTTGACAAGCCTCCATGCAACAATGTTGAGGTCCCGTAGTATTTTCTTAAGAAACTATGGGATGAGTTTGTGTTAGGGTTCCATGTGAACTACTTCGACATCATCAAGTTCCAGGGCGTCGGTTTTGGCTTAGCCCAAGATTGACCTCACGCCCACCGAAACCCACTCAAAGGACCTCCTGCACCTAGGCGAGATCCAAACTTGCTTCCTCAACCCCTTGGGTTAGGTAGCGGGCTAGATGAGATCCAAAATTCCGTTATACATGCCACACAACACCTTCTCAGGCATACCACATTTGTGGCTATGTCCTCGTAGAACGAGCTGAACCACCCCGAGAGACACACTTATGCATGGTTTACTAGTGGTGGGCAAGGGAGAGCAGCTAGAGGTGGTAGCTAGGATGATCCATCCAGCTCGACGGGACCAGTGCCACATCATTGTTCTCATTGTGGGCATCCATGCCATGTTCCCACGCAGGAGCATGCCACAGAGAGCTACCTACACCAGGTTAGTTATTGTTTTATTTAATGTTCAAGTATTGATTATACGTTATGCAATCTCATAATTTCTAATAAATTTAACTTAGAATCAGATTTTGATGACTTGATTTGTTTTAATGTACATATATTCAGTGTTCACTCTCCAAAACCTAGGTGGGAGGACGTTGGTTCCTTCAACCTAGATGGAGCCATGGCAGCTACAAAGGACATTGCAGCACCATACACACAGGTATTTTTATTTCAGTAATTAAATTTAATGTTAGTAGTTAATCTTGTTGTCCAATGTATTTAATATTTAGTAATTGAATCTAAATATTTTTTTGCAAATGAACAGGTGTCCGCAGGAGTGAGTGACCAGCCATCCCCGTCAGGGATCAACAGATCCCCTCATGAGTAGGTGTCTTGTAATAAAGTATAAATTTAATTTCAGTTTTGATGGCTTAGATTTGTATAGTTATATTTTTTATGTACTAATATACGAGGCCATGAATATGTATGCAGGTCCAGGTACATAGGCACATTGGTGTCACTATCTTTCCATCGACTTCCTTTTTCCCACCATATATGCTAGGTGTAGCCCCTGGCATACATGTCCCTTTCTCTGCATCCCTCCCCACCCTGTTCCATCCATCCCTTGCCTCCCATCCACCACCACACTTCCATCCAGCTCCCCCTTCTTCGTCACATCCTTCGCTCACTCCCTCCCAGCCCACCCATCCACCCCCTCCCTTGTAATTTCCCATGTTTCCACCCTCCGACCATGATACACCATCCATCCACATTCACCCATCCCTCCACCCCATCCCAGACCTCATCCCCCTCCCTCATATTCCCCCACCACCCTCGTTTCCTCTTCCAGGGTGGCTCGTTCCATTATACATCTAGTTGGGGTTTATCGTCATACATCACCACTTCTCTCACTCTAGTCCACGCCCTCTCCCACCGTGCCCCCTAGTTTTGTAGCCAACGTCAATGTGGCTACATCCTTTGCTATGCCATCCACCCTAGCATCAAAGCAAGTTATCCAGCCCACTGCTCCACCTACCACCCCTGAGGACCAGTCGATTGCTCCATCTGTTAGCCC
>LPNX010679817.1:307783-330490 GCA_001517045.1 Pseudotsuga menziesii
TAAAATCAGATACAATCAATCAAATATATTTATATTTTCTTATAATACTAATATTTCACAACTAATACAAAATATAACTTCTAAACATACATAAGAATACGCCTATTACAAATAATAACCTCTTGAAATGTTACATTGAAATCTTAACCAAAAAAACTCTCCTTAAATATATCGAAATATATCATTATAAGAAGCACACGCTTTGCTTTAATTAAAAAGATTAAAAATAATATAGATCTATTTTTAGTTTAGAGTCATTCTTTAAAGAAATTTGTAAAGTGTAATTTTATATAATCATTTTCCCAAATTATTTGTCAATACTAAATAAAGCTTAGAAGCCTAGTGAGATCGTCCATTACAAAATTAATCATTAACATAAACAATCTCAAGTGTTTTATATATTTGTATGTTTTTTATGAGGACATTTATAAATAGGTCAGTCATATTAGTTTGGTCGTATTAACTTCAAATTTTTGAAAAAAATTAATGTTTAACTTTATAGAAGTTGAAAAAAAAAATCATTAATTTTTAAAATATATGATTGGTGGTTGGGTGGATGATGTCGGCTTTGGAATTCGAGCCTCAGGCGTTGGCAGCGGAAGTAGGTTTTAATACTCCATTAATTCTGGAAGGAACGTTAACGACGACATTACGCAAACCTTCACTTCCATTTCTCCTCGCAACAACTTCTACGCATTTCTCCTGGAAACAACTTCGACTTGTTTCTCCTGGAAACAGCTTCGACGCGTTGGACCGTGGACATTGGGTGGGTTGACGATGTATCACGCCGAAATATCTCACACGTACCAAATTTCAGTGCTTGTAATGCTAGCCTTGGATGCCCCTCCTGCCTCCATTCCGTGCAATCCCTTGTACACATTTGTTCATGTCCCAAAATCTGCATTTTAACCATTTCATTACTGTGTGAAATGTACCACGCACCCTTACACGAGTAATTACTGTAACACATCGCAACCTGACGATCAACAAGACTTTCTTCTTTCCTCCATGAATTCTACTCATCATATCGCGATACCCATCATTGAATTATTGTTGTTTTAGCTATGTTTCAGTGAATGATGGCTTAATTCAATTTTGCATGGAGGAATGGAGGACTAGTATTTAATCAACCTCACATGGGTCTTGCAAGTTGGCAAAGGTTTGAGTGAGAAATTTGTGCAAGCGTGGGAACATACCTTGATTTTGTAGTGTTGAGTGAGGAGGAGAAATTGAAGTTGAGCAATGGTGACCTGGTGGAGGTGTCCAGCGATAAAGAGGGGTTCAGAGGGGCCTAGTTCTGTGCACTGCTTGTAAAAAGCAGGGGGCATGGTACTTGGTGGAGTACAAAGACCTTGTGAACGATGAGGATGACACAAAACAATTGAGTGAGAGAGTAATGAGTTTCACAATAAGGCCAAGCTCTCAAGCTCTCCGGAGCAGAGAAAAGATCAGTTTATTCTGTATGAGGAAGTTGATGCTTATGAGAATAATGGGTGTGGTCATGAAGGTCCTTAACAATCATGAGTATATAATATACTTCTTGCAGACAAAATAAGAGATGATATTTAATCATGCCAAACTGCGCCCCCATCTTGAATTCATAGATAACAAATGGGTTGAAGCTTCCAAGGTATGCACATTGCTTCTCTTCTTTCACTTCACGGGAATTGGTATTATTTTTTTAATGAATGACAGGATTTTTTCCCTCGGCTTAGTCCTCAAATGGATAAAGTGCTTTTAAGTTTGTTGTTTTCCCATTGTTTTCTTGTTTTTCTGTAATGTTCATTTCTTATTTCTTCCATTGTTCGGGATACCCTATTCATGTTTGAAGATTTTTTTTTGAAATCCTGTTCTAGGCTGGCATACTTTTAGGTTTGTCTGTGGACTTCTAAGTGGATTTTACGTGTGTTGGGACCTCTGTCGATCAGGACGCTGAGGTTCAGATGCTTTCCTTTATAACAACTACTGTTGATAATCTAGCCAGTGTTATAGATAAGATATTGTTCCTCAGTTGTGAATATTAGACAGGGCAGCAGTCAAGGGGCGGGTTAAGGCTGAGTTTAATGATTGTCACAATGCTTTATCTGCCATCTTAAATTCCCCAAAGACCTTAAAGTTCTTGAGAATACTAAATGATGAAATTTTTTACTTTTATTAGAAGTGCAAGTTTTCTCGAATGACTGAGCATGCTCCAATTTTATTGATATTATATTACATTCCTTGGTTATTCTAGCTAATAACAAACATTAATGGACGTTGATTATATTTTACTTTGAATTCCTCTTCTTTCTCCTTGGTTGATTCACTTTTAAATTGATAGAGTTAGGAATCAATGGATGCCTCGTACATTTTAGATACCCATGTTCTAGCTTAGATGATATGCATAAGTATCAAGACTGGCAAGTAACATCCCACTCTTCCAATGATGTGGAGTTTTCTTAGTCACTTACTTGCTTAACCACACAATACATATATGGCAGTTCATAAACCTACTAAATTGGATAGCGTGCAATACATATAGTGCAGTGCATAATCCTACTAAATTGGATAGCGCGGGTCTATATAGGTAATTCCTCTACCTTATTTTTGTGGAAACCCGCTCAGCTTGTTTCATTTTATTTACATATTTAAAGTGAATGCAGCACAGAAAAAACATTCACTTAGTTTTTGATAGGGATTATTCATTGGCTTTGTACTCGCCATGACGGGAATGGAAATCCAATTCCTTGTTTTAATATATAATATATACTTTATTAAACATCAAAATTTATAAGATATGCATATATGAACTATTTCTCCTCTGCCATTTATAGAATATGCACACAATATTTTTTTTTAGCAGAATAAGAAGCTAGAGAAAGGCCTCTGGTCGCCTAAGGAGGATGGTAAACTCATCATCAAACAAACACTATCTTTTGAATTTACAATTACCTGAACAACCAAAAAAGTAATTTATATTAACATTTCAATAAAGAAGTGCATAATTTATATTAACATTTCAAAATAAGGATATAATTTATATTAACATTTCAAAAGAAGTGCAACTTTTGAAATTATTTATCCATATAAATTTTTCTTCTCTTTACATCCTCTTCTCTTTAAATCTTCATCTTATAGTCATAACTAAGGATTATTATGCCCGCACATCCTTACCTTATAATACGAATTGGGTCAAGGCCCAAAGACAACCATAAAATATTAAATGTGTCAAGAAGCAAAGAGTATCGAAAGTATTGACTAACTTGAAGGTATTGAAAAATAAGTATCCAAGGTATGATAAATTATTATTATAATTTTAGATATTTTATTATTATTATTAAAACAAAATAATTTTAAATTGGTAAATAATGTTACATTTAAAAAATAATAGAAAACACATTGGAATATGAAGTACGTAACTATTTCATTGAAAATTTCTTTCTAAAAACTAAGAGTTTGATATGCAAATGCATGGGAGCATTAACTATCGCACCGACACCACTAAATCTCTATGTACAGCTATAACGGTACTATTGCCAGGCTGTACATGAATTTTAAAATATGCCACGGATTTCAAACACTGTTAAGTTTATTTCTAAAATTCCATATCATTGTTACGTGGCCTATTAGGAGAAAAGATTCGTGAAGTCTTTTGTTTGAAGTTCTTTGTTGGAAGAAAATTGGGGAGGAGACGCATTTCTGTGTTGGCCTGCGATAAGAAATTCAGAGAGCTAAAGAAAATTGGAGAGCAGCTGCTGCAGTTTTCCCCTGGGAGGGACAAAGGAAATTGCAAAGCAGCTGGGGGAAGAAAATGAGAAGGTAGAGACGAACAGATTTTGGGATTTGCTGGATTTTTGTTTGTTTGATTTTTCTCTGTTATTTTCAGCATGGCCATGCATTTTGCTTTCAATTCTGTTTGAGTTTCTGTTTTTTCTTAATTATTTCATTTTCGTTTTTTATATTATCAAGGTTTAATTTCTTTTTCGAGTTGGGTTTGGATCTTTCATTTGTTTTTTTCATTTCTGTTGTGTCTGGTTTGTTGGTTGGAGTGGAGAGGAAAGATTATGTGGTAGAGAATGGAATGAAGAAGAAGATTATGTTGTTGCAGAGAACAGAAAAGGAGACTGAGAATTTGATGGAGCTGAAAAGGTTTATACGTTTTATTTTGTTATTTAAATTTATAGATAGCAAATGGAGATTTATTTCTGTCATGTTGCTATTTTCTATTAACATGTTATTATGTTTTATTTTGTCTTGAAACGCAGATGCAGAGCTACAAGACCATCCGAGGGTTTGGGCCGATTGTGATTGTAGCTGCAAAGCTACAAGCACTGAACAGCTGGTGAGCTTACTAGTTTGGTTTTGTTCTACCTGATGAAGTAGTTTAGTTTTTCTTAGTTTTGTTTTGTTCTTATTTTTCCTGTGAGGGTTTTACTTAATATGATTCTATGAAACCGATATGAAATTGAATGCATCCGACCGCCTCGATATCCTAATTGGCGAGTTTGGTTTTGTTCTACCCGAGGAAGTAGTTTTTCTTATTTTTCCTGTAAGGGTTTTACTTAATATAATTCTATGACATCGATATGCAATCGAATGCATCCGACGGCCTCGTGACAGGCCATTCGGGATCCTAATTGGTCTGAAAACCGTGTGAGTTTCCCGGCTAGAAGGGTAATGCGAAGAAGGATCTGAGTTTAAACCCCAAGATCCGCTTCCTATTGTCTTCTGATTTTAAACCCCAACCCTAAAACTATGTCAAACATAAATCTAGGTGATAAAATCTCATAGGCGTGTTTAATAATAGTAGAGTTTGAGTTTCCACATGTATTAAGTTCTTTTTGTCATTTAAATAAGTGGGTAGCCTGAAAACATCCGTATTATGTTCTTTTTTCCCTGTGAGGGTTTTTATTTTCCTACTCTTTGGTTTTGGTTTTGGTTTTGGTTCGCAGTTGTTCACTGCACTTCCTCTGAACCTCCTTGACCGCAAGAGGTTGTTGGGGCATACCATCCATTGCAGCATGGTCTAGGGATACCCGGTTAGAGCTACCGGATGCTTTGCTAGGTCCTCCCTCCAAGGCAATAATACTAGAGTTTCTATCATTTAAACAAGAGGGTAACCTGAAATCATCTCAAGCCCATATCTAGTCATGGTCAAACGAACCATTAAGTTGTCTTAGACAAGTTAGAAACCATTAAGCTACGACCCATTTCCTCATTTTCTTTATAGAGGCTATTATAGAGATGCAGCATGAACCGAGAGATACTAGGAGACCAAAGGATAGGTCTAGTAGGAAACCGAAGCCAGAGGGAAAGGAGGGTGGTACAGACAAAAACGTTCTTCATATTCTGCCCGATATAAGGGAGTTTACCTACTTTATCACGAAGAGTTTGATCCAACACATCGATCAGAATGTATGTAATGATCTTAGGAATTGAATGCGGTTTCCCTACGAAGGGTAGCCATCTTTGAAAGAATGCCCCTTATGAGAGATCGTGAGAAGAGTCTTCCACTTTTTGTGCTCTCCTCCCTTACAGTCCTAGGAGAGAGGCTACAACCCTAACAGTTCTGAGGCTGGATATTGCAACGTAAGGGCTGGATAGACCTAGTTAAACAATCTGCTGAAAATAATAATAGATTTCTTAAGAAAGATTTAACATGTGACATGCCTGCCTATTTTGATCAAAGCTTCCTTATTCTTCGTTTGGGTTTTCCTCTCTCTTTCTTGCCTTGTTTGACTGTCTTTGAGAACATGTTTTTCTTGCCTTGTTTGACTGGCTTTGAGAACATGTCTTTCCTTTACTACTAGGACGATCAAATCGAACAAGCCTTTCCCTTCCTGATAGTTGTATTAGTTGGGCCCTCTTGATGTTTGCATTCGTTGGGCCAAAGAATAGTATTGCAGGTGGGAGTCCTATGCTGGTGTTACTGTGGCAGCTACTATACCCTCTTTTCGTTTGAAAGAAAACAAAGTAAAAACAAAGTAATAAATAGTTTGATGTGGGTTAGTGGCATTTGATGCTGGCTGCTTCCTGATTAGAGTAGTTTACTTTGCACTTCAGATTCCTGTCTACTTGGCAATTGAGGTGTCTTAATATTCCTGTCTACTTGGCAATTGAGGTTCCTGTCTACCTGGTACTTGAGGTTCCTGTCAACCTGGCACTTGCTTGTTTTTGTTATTTTTTTCACCTGGCACTTGCTTGTTTTTGTTATTTTTTTCACCTGGTACTTGAGGTTCTTGTCAACTTGTCACTTGCTTGTTTTGGTAATTGAGGTTCCTGTCAACTTGGTACTTGCTTGTTTTTGTTACTTTTTTTGTCCTTGATATTCATGGAGAATCAAAAAGGCATTATGTTTGTTTTTGTTACTTTGTGAAATATAATGTACTGATTTCTATGGTTAGTTTACTATTAACTAAAATTTTATTATAATTTTAATATTTTTTTGTTTTGAAAAGTATTGAAATGTATGAGTATATAATGGATTGATTTTTACTATGTTATATTTAACTATTTATTTTGGGTTTCACAGTAAAAAAACATATTTTAAAATTATTTTTTATTATTTAAAAACGAAATTTTATTATATATATATATATTAAATTATTTTTATTATTTATTGTTTAAAAATGAAATTTCTTTATATTTTTAACAATTTTTTTAAATGATGTAGGAGGAAATGGAGATGGAGATTGCTAGTGTGCCTGTTTTGATAACGGAATGCACATGGAGAAGGACTCAGGTCAAAAGAAAACGATTCACAAAAACAAAAGTTGTGGTGTTGGAGAAATATCCCGAGATCCAAAACCAAGACAAAGCAACAGCTGCGTGGTAAAGCATTAGTAAATTCAGTCATTTTTAATTATTATTGTTTAAAAATGAAATTTTATTATATTTTAAACATTATCTTTTTATGTATGTAGGAGGAAATGGATGAAAAAGCATAGTAAATTCAGTCATTTTTAATTATTATTGTTTAAAAATGAAATTTTATTATATTTTTAACATTATCTTTTTATGTATGTAGGAGGAAATGGAGATGGAGATTGGTAGTATGAGTGTTCTGATAAAGGAAGACACATATGGAGAGTGTTGAAAGTGTTTTGAGAAAATGGAGTTGCTAGTATGAGTGTTCTGATAAAGGAAAGACACACATGGAGAGTGTTGAAAGTGTTTTCTGATAAAGGAAAGACACACATGGAGAGTGTTGAAAGTGTTTTCTGATAAAGGAAAGACACACATGGAGAGTGTTGAAAGTGTTTTGAGAAAATGGAGAAAATGTAATGTATAAAAAAGAAATATTGGAAAATTGTAATCATATTTTTGTAATTGTAGTCTCAAACAGTGTACATCAATAAAGTCATTTATATTTTTTTGGGAAGGGGCTTGACCCCTTCTGGCAGCAGCTTTCAAAGATAGCTTAGGCCAAAGCTATCTTGAAAGAGTGTCTTTTTATTGCCTTTTTTATTGTGTTTTTAGTTTTTAAATTTTGTAATATGTCTATCATTTAATTTTGTTTATTTTTTCAAAAACACATTAAAAAATTTAAAATTGCACTTTATAGTTGAAATGTTATTTTTTTTTACAATTTTTAAATTTTTATTACTTTATATTTGAAATGTCTTTTTTACAAATTTTTATTATAAATTTGATATTATTTAACAATTATTTTCTACTAATCACAATTTTAAATTTTCTTGTTTTGAAGTTCAAATTATCATAAAAAAACAAATTTTTTACAAAAACACGATTATTTTTCCCAAATTAATGGCATCATAATATAAAACTCACATTATTCACAAAACTAGTTATTTTCACTTGGTAATTTTATAATCTTCACACTTCAAATTATCATAAAATATTGTTATGAAGCCCACATTATTTATAAAACTAGTCATGTTATACTTACAAATTTTATAATTTTGTTTTAAAGTTCAAATCATAAAATATTGTTATAAAGCCCACATTATTTTTAAAACTAGTTATTCACTTACAAATTTTATTATTTTGTTTTAAAGTTCAAAACATAAAAATAACAATTTTCCAGAAAAGCATTTTTTTTTTTCAAATTAATGGTGTCATTCATATGGTTATAAGACTCACATTATTCACAAAACTTGTTATTTTCACTTAAAATTTTTATAATTTTCACACATCACATTTTTATAATTTTGTATTAAAGCTCAAATTATCATAAAAATAACAATTTTCTAAAAAACCATGATTTTTTCAAATAAATGGTATCATTCATATGGTTATAAGACTTACATTATTGACAAAACTAGTTATTTTTACTTAACAATTTTATAATTTATTTTTGAAATTCAAATTATCATAAAAATGACCATTTTTCACAAATGGATGTATTTTTTTAAAGATTCATTGGTATATTTAATATGGTTATAAAACTCACATTATTCCCTTAGTTATTTTTACCTTACAATTTTATAATTTTAACTTTTCATAATTCTATAATTTTCTATAATTTTGTTTTAAAGTTCAAATTATCATAAAAATAACAATTTTTCACAAAAGCATATTTTTATTTTCCAAATTAATGGTACTGGTCCTATTGTTATATTGTTATACAGTGTACATTATTTACAAAAACTAGTTATTTTCATTTTTACAGTTTTATAATTTTTACAATGCATAATTCTATAATTTTTGTTTTAAAGTACAAATGATAATAAATATAACAATTTTTCACAAATACAAGAGTCCTTTTTTTTCATATTAGTACCATTCATATTATCATAAAATTCATATTTTAATTTGTTTTTTTAATAAAATAAATTTTTAAAATTAATTCACATTCAAAACTTAAAATTAAAAATGAACCTATAAAATTATTGTTATACAGTGTACATTATTTACAAAAACTAGTTATTTTCATTTTTACAGTTTTATAATTTTTACAATGCATAATTCTATAATTTTTGTTTTAAAGTTCAAATGATAATAAATATAACAAATTTTCACAAAAACAAGAGTCCTTTTTTTCATAATAGTACCATTCATATTATCATAAAATTCATATTTTAATTTGTTTTTTTAATAAAATAAATTTTTAAAATTAATTCACATTCAAGACTTAAAATTAAAAATGAACCTATAAAATTAATGAAAAACAAAAAATTTAAATTTATATATATATGTGATATGTTATTGTTGTGTATCGTTATGTTGTACAGTGTTTTGTTGTGATGTGTTGTGTGTAGTTGATTATACACACAATACCCACATGTTCTATTGTATGTTGCAATAAATTAATTCAAAATCAATATATCTAATCTAAATTTGTAATTTTATTTATTTAATTTATTTTTTATATATTTTTTTTTGAATTATTAACTTTGAATATATAATTTGATATATATATATAATTTGATATAATATATATAATAATTATTTTTATTTACAAACTAGTTATTTTCACTTACAAATTTTATAATTTTGTTTAAAAGTTCAAAACATAAAAATAACAATTTTCTAGAAAAGCATGTTTTTTTTTTCAAATTAATTGTATCATTCATATGGTTATAAAAGTCACATTATTCACAAAACTTGTTATTTTCAGTTAAAAATTTTATAATTTTCACACTTCACATTTTTATAATTTTGTTTTATAATTTTCACAATTCTATAATTTTCACAATTCTATAATTTTCACACTTCACAATTCTATAATTTTGTTTTATAATTTTTATAATTTTGTTTTATAATTTTCACAATTCTATAATTTTTGTTTTAAAGTTCAAATGATAATAAATATAACAATTTTTCACTATAATTTTTGTTTTAAAGTTCAAATGATAATAAATATAACAATTTTTCACAAAAACAAGAGTCCTTTTTTTCATATTAGTACCATTCATATCATCATAAAATTCATATTTTAATTTGTTTTCTAATAAAATAAATTTTTAAAATGAATTCACATTTAAAATTAAAAATTGAAAATGAACCTGTAAAATTAATGAAAAACAAAAAATTTAAATTTATATATATATGTGATATGTTATTGTTGTGTATTGTTGTTATGTTGTATAGTGTTTTGTTGTGATGTGTTGTGTGTAGTTGATTATACACACAATACCCACATGTTATATTGTATGTTGCAATAAATTAATTCAAAATCAATATATCTAATCTAAATTTGTAATTTTATTTATTTAATTACAATGGAATTATTTGACTTTGAATATATAATTTGATATATATATAAATATAATATATTTTTTAAACTTTGTTAAGACAACATATCCAATACATAAAGATGAGTAAATATTAACATTAAATTTCTTAAATATACTTGGACATAAAATTTAACATGGAATTTTTATTTTTTATTTGTTTATTTTAAGGTCAACAAAAACATTATATTCATTAAATGTATTGAATTCCTTAAATATATTTAAATATATTTAGACAAAATTTAACATAAAATTTTTATTTTTTATTTATTTATTTTAAGGTCAATAAAAACATTATATTCATTAAATGTATTGAAACATAAAGTTTAACATGGAATTTTTATTTTTAATTTTAAGGTCAATAAAGTTTACCATAAAATTATTAATTCTTATTCATTAGTATATATTTTATTAATTTTTTTTTGCAATTTATTGATACAACATAATGATTATGCAATCATAAATCAATAAATTTTAACATCTTATATTAAATTGAATATCAATAAATTTTAATGTGAATATGTAATTTTTCATTTGATTTATTTTTAAAGATGTATATATTATTAGAAGTTTTTGTAATTTTATTAATACAACAAAATGATTGCATTTGGTTTCATACAATACTTTATTTTGTGAAGGATGATGCTTTGTGGATTTTTGAAATACTTGTGTATTATGAAGTTATGAGAAAACTGGATGCAAATTATTTTAGCCAAAAAGTTTGATAAAAAAAGATTATATTTTGTTGCCCAATGAAAAATATGTATTATTCAATATTTTAAATATAATTTTGTTATAGAAGAAAAAAGAAAAAACGATTGTCCAACCATCAATAAATTCCAATTTGAATTTGTAGTTTTTCAGTCACATATGTTTTTAAATTTTGTATTATATATTACTATTATTTAATTTTGTATTTTTTCCCAAAAACATATTTTAAAAATTTAAAATTTCATAATGTATTAAAAATTTTCAAATTTTCCAAAAAAAAAAACAATTGTACTCTATAGTTTAAAAAAAAACCTATATTTCTTTACAATTTTACAATTTTTTTTTTAACCATTTTTAAAATTTTTATTACGAAGTTGATATTATTTAACAATATTATATTTTTTACTTTTCATAATTTAATAATTTTTGTTTTAAAGTTCAAATTATCATCAAAAAAACAAATTTTTCACACAAACAAGATTTTTTCTCCAAATTAATGGTATCATTCATATTGTTGTAAAGCCCAGAATACTCACAAGACTAGTTATAATTTTGTTTCAAAGTTCAATTTCTCACAAAAAAATAACAATTTTTTCATAAAAGCATGATTTTTTTTTTCAAATTAATAGTATCAATCATGTGGTTATAAAACTCACATTATTCACAAAATTGGTTATTTTCACTTGACAGTTTTATAGTTTTGTTTTTAAGTTCAAATTATCATAAAATTATTGTTAATAATAATAATCTATTTTAAAGTTCCAATTCTCACAAAAATAACAATTTTTCATAGAAGTTTGATTATTTTTTTCAAATTAATGGTATCATTCATATGGTTATAAAATTAGGTTTATAATTTTGTTTTAAAGTTCAAATTGTCATAAAATTATTATTAACAAAATAATAATCTATTGTTAAGGTCACCTCCAAAAGAGACACCAATTTGGTGTATGAGACCCCCAAGAGGAAACACATGCTCTTAACTATTAGGCCCACTCATGTTATAAAGGCCACATTATTCACAAAACTAGTTATTTTCATTTTATAATTTTGTTTTAAAGTACGTAAACTATCATAAAAATAACAATTTTTTAGAAAAGCATGATTTGTATCATTCATATGGTTATAGAACTCACATTATTTACAAAACTAGTTATTTTTAATTTACAATTTTATAATTTTCACTCTTCAAAATTTTATAATTTTGTTTTAAAGTTCAAATTATAATAAAAATAACAAATTTTCACAAAATTATGTTTCGTTTTCCCAAATTAATAATACCAGTAATTGTTATAAGGTTCACATTATTCACAAAACTAGTTATTTTCATTTTACAATTTTATAATTTTTATATGCTCAATTTTATAATTTTTGTTTTCAAGTTCAAATCATAATAAAATTAACATCTTTTTCACAATCAAAATTTTATAATTTTGTTTTAAAGTTCAAATTATAATAAAAATAACAAATTTTCACAAAATCATGATTTGTCTTTCCAAATTAATGGTACCAGTAATTGTTATAAGGTTCACATTATTCACAAAACTAGTTATTTTACAATTTTATAGTTTTTACAATGCTCGATTTTATAATTCTTGTTCTCAAGTTCAAATCATAATAAAATTAACATTTTTTTACAAAAACAATATTTGTTTTTCTCGCATTAATAGTACCATTCATTTTATCATAAAATTCATATATTTTTTTTTTAAATAAAATGAAATTTTAAAATCATTTTATTTTTATTTTTTATGAGTAAGTAGGAGAATTTTATTATAGTACAAAAATGATAGTACAAAAGGGTTACAAATAGACCTGGTTTACGACACCAGTCTGGACCAAGTCAGGGCTAAAAAGGCCTACCCTGAAGATCTTAATAGAACCAGGAAAAAGAACTTAGTTATACTGATATGTTACATTGCGGGACCCTATAGGTCTGGCTCCTACCAGATCCCATAACTCCCCTAATACTGGAGCCATTCAGAGAAATGGGGTCAATCATGACAAATGACCAAAAAAAGAGACACAATAGAGAAAAACATAATACCCGATTCCATCTAAGGTGCAGAGCTATGGAAACCAGAGTTATCTACAAACGGCCGAAAGATTGAGACATATATCAAAACCAAGATTTGATCACAAAACATCACAATAGCGAAATAGCTAATTTACCCAGACATATCAGGCCGTAACAGACAAGGTCTGCGATGACATACTACCTTAGCTAAGAAAAAACATATATAGGGATCCACAGTTAATTGAACCTTGTACAACAAAAAGACAGAATAACGAAGACAGAAAATCCCCCTTAGCTTCTTGCCTCCCAGTTGGGGCCTGGGTGGTGATCCGCGTGCTGAGAAGGAATGGAGTTGGCCCCAACATTTACAGGCGAGTTGGCTGAGGTGGTGGACATGTTCCTCGGGCTGTCCAACATCTCTATCACTATCTGCTCCAAGAGTCGGACGCCTGCTGAGATTTCTTGCTGCCCGCGGCGGATGATGTCAAGAGCATCCCGAATCCCTTGAGCCATCTGAATCTTAGCTTGAATGTCCCAGGCCAGTAATATACGAGTGGTTAAGAATGGGTTGGACGGCAGGGGTCACCCCATCAAGGCCTCACACTCCCGCATGAGATCAATTTCCTGAATGGCAATGAAGGCCTCAATTGTACTTGGCGTTTCCTCCATATATTGGTCACCCCAACTGAAGGACTCTAGAACAAGGTCTTCGTCTATTATTGGCAGGAAGTCATTACTAGAACTGGGAGTATCCTCACTATGGTTATTCCCTCTACTGTTTCCCCTTTGTCGATTGCGGACTCTCCCATAACGCGGCATGGTTACTGCACACAGAGAATTTCTTGGAAACGAGAGGGTCTGGATCGTTACCTTGCTTGGATCCTTGCGATCTGGAGTAACCGAATTTATAGATCAATGATCCTCCCATCTGCGGTAAGGCTCCTTAACTCTGCTCATGCCTCTTGCCTTAATCACCATAATTTGCTGCCCTTCACCCCACTTCATCAAATCTCTCATACTGTGCAAGAGATTCGCAACCTTTTGCTTCATAGAGAACCAGCTGATACGGATATCCGCAAAATTTCTCATTCTTACGACATCTAACATATTATTTGTACCTGTATACTTACAGGTTCATCCTCTCTTCCCCCCTTCCCATGGATCGACCTGCATAGAGTTTCTTCCAAAAGATATAAATCATCGACGGTTACCAAGCTCCCTTGCTAGCGACCATACCCTCTGCTGCATCCACATGCATCGTACCATTGCTGTGTGTTTAGGCATGAGGTGAACCAGCCCCACCTAGCAAACGAAACAGATCCCTTCTTTCCGCGTCTGCCGCCAAGGTAAATATGGGCTCGTTGCTTAATGTCGACTAGACTTCCGGTTGCCTTCCCATTAAAATGGATTGCCACCTGTTGTTCGCATTCTGCGGGTTGGGTTGAGTCGGACAGTTGTACGGGGTGCAACTACCTTCCTTATCGTCCTCCGCCAGTTTCATGCAACGTTGCCAAATTCTCTGAGTGTTCCCTGTGTCATTGAGTTTCTCTACTTGGAATGATCGACTACTTTCCACTCCTGCATTCACGAGAGCATCCACCACCTTGTTGCCTGCTTGTTTCACATGCGAGAGCAGAATGGATTCATGGCCTGTTAGGATTTCCCTTAGAGCGCATAACCGACCCTCCCATTGCCATTTCTTTGAGACTTGGGAGGTTGATGCACCCAATTGGAGCCGACAGGAAATATTGATAATAATCTGCGAATCCCCTTTTACCACCAGTGGGGTCTTCCCTGTTTGCATCGCCCAATTTAATCCATTTATAAGACCTTCAAGCTCAGCCATATTGTTAGTACTGTTGCCAATAGAACCCCAAAATAAACTGAGAATATCTCCCTTGGAATTCCTTATTGCACCCCCAAATCCAGCGGAGCTTGGATTGCCTTTGGCCGCTCCGTCGACATTGAGTTTGAAGGACCCAACTGGTGGTCCAATCCAAGAATTCGGTCTAGAGACAGACACTAGAATAGATCGAGAAATCGAATTGTTAGAAGGTAATTCCACAATCCCCAATTCCTAAAGTATAATTCTTTCGTTTGCTTCAACTTTGAATTCTTCCTGCGTCCACTGATGAAGGGTAATTGTTTCTTTAAGATGAGCTTCTATTGAATTCCATATTTCCCCTTGTTTCCTTGTTTTGTTCTCAAAGATCTGGCTATTGTGGGATTTCCAAAGTTCCCATATTGTAAATCTAGGAAGAAGCTCGCACAAGCGGCTTACAATTTTATTTTGAATCCTTTCATGGGCCATTCTGCGATTGTGAGATCTGGTCTTCCTTAGTGACAATGGTTCCTTTTGAAAATGACCGCTCCTTTTTCCCAGATTGAGTCTGCAACTTTACATTCATCCAATAGATGGTTTATGGTTTCATTGTTCTCCTCATACATGCAACATCTAGACAGTCCGTAGATTCCTCTGATTTGCATGTTATCCCATGTTAGGATACGTCGTTTAATCACGAGCCAACATAAAATCGAGACCTTTGGCCACTATCCTCCTTTCCATAATTTCCCCCACTTGGCTTCGGCCTCCATGTTTTGAGTTCCTATTACTAGTCCTAAGGCTTCTTTGGGATTGAAATTGCCAGAATTGGTATATCCCCATCTGAGCTTATCTGGACCATCATTCTTGGCGATTCTTTTAGAATGAAGCTTTGATATAAAATATTCAATGTCTTCCCCGGGGGCTTGGGCTTGCCACCAGTTCCGTTCTTTCCATGACCTAAAAATATGGTCCGTGTTTTAGGTATCCCAAAATTCCGCCACCTTACTCTAGGGATGATTTTGAAGAAAATATCTTAGTAAAGGAGAATCGTCCCCGAAAGATAGCACCGGTTCCTGGTTCCATGCTTCACCTGCGAATCGGGTAGTTTGTCGGTTCTTTACTTCCCAGAAACTATACTTTTGAACCAATCCTATGTTTCCCTGCGTCGCTTTCCATATGCTGGATCCAGGAAAGTTCTCTCCGAAGCGAACTAGGGATTGCTTGGGCCATTGAGGGGCATATTTCATGTGCCACAATTTGGCCCACGGCTCCTCTTCATAGTTTACCCATCGCCACCAAATTTTGGCGCTCATTACTTTGTTATTGTCTAGGGGATCTTGGAGCCTCAGGCCCCTTACAACCTTCGGTGTACATATGGTTTGCCAGTCCACAAGAGGCCATTTTCTATGACCTTCCGATCCTCCCCATAGGAAGTTCCTCTGAATATTTCTGATTTGTTTTATAACTGATTTCGGGGATGCTAGCACCAAGAAAAGATATATGGGCATTGCTTGAAGAACCAATTTTACCAGGATGAGTCTACTCAGGAAATTGAGGGCTCTGAAATTCCATAAATTGAGCTTTTGGTTGATTTTATCTAGCAGTTCCTTCCAAGATATTTGTCTTATGGTTGATTCTGCTAGTAGCGCTCCCAAATATTTAGAGGGTAGGCTACCTTCCGAGAACTCCAGGATTCTGAGGATGTTCCTTTTGGTGATTCGCGGGGTATTGAAAAAGTAAGTCTGAGATTTTTCCTTATTAATTTCTAGACTGTTGGCTCCCAAGAATGTATTTAAACTTTCTTTTATTCCCCTCGCCTCATGAACCGATGAAGGGTCCATGAGCATATTATCATCCACAAACTGTTGGTGGGTTTGGGGATCCATCCCTACTGTTAGAGATAAGCCCCGGATTTTGTTCTCTGCTATTGAGCATCCTGCCTAATCCTTCCGCTGCAATGATGAAAAGGAAGGGGGATAAGGGATCCCCCTATCTTATGCCTCTTGAGGCATTGAAGGGACTCGAGGGGGAGCCATTGACCAAGATTGAGAAGAAGGCCGAGGAAACTAGATTCATTACCCAGTTTGTCCACTCTTTCGAGAAGCCGAAAGCTCTAAGAATTTTTGCCAAGAATTGCCAAATTTTAAAATCAATTTACACATTCAAGACTTCAAATTAAAAATGAACTTATAAAATTTATGAAAAATATAAATATAAAATTGTATATATGTAATATGTTATTGTTGTGCATCATTATGTTGTACAATGTTTTGATTTGATTTATTTATATATATAATATAATTTTGCGATTTTATTAAGACAACATATCAAATATATAGAGATGAGTAAATTTTAACATTATATTCATTAAATGTACTTAAGTACCATCAAATTTAATATGGATTTTTTTATTTTCTATTCGATTATTTTAAAGTCAATAAAGTTTAACTTTGATTTATTTTCATAAATATACATTTTATTGCAAAAGTTTTGCAACTTTATTGATATAACATAATAATTATGCAATCATAAATAAATAAATTTTAAAATCTTATATTAAATTAAATATCAATAAATTTTAAATTTTATTTTCGATCAATAAATTTGAATATATATATAGATATATATATTGCAATTTTATTAAGACAACATATAAAATAGAGATGAGTAAATTTTAACATTATATTCATTAAATGTATGTAATGCCCCATTTAATGGAGTTTACTTACATATGCTAGAACATTTGATTGCAATATAACACGTTCATTTTTATGCAATGTGATCATAAGATAAAATTATATTTATCTATATATATGTATATATATTATGGTTGGTTTATTTAGCTTGCTTTGTATTATCTATGAATATGACTCTTAGTTATACAAAGATAATGTATTATGTGGTGTGCATGATGTTGTGATGTTGATTGATTAAAAACATTTAAGTTATAATAGAAAAAATATTGAATCGATGTTATCTCAGATATTCTTGATGGTTTGTCTAGTGTGGCAGGAAACCATTAGTGCATGTTGATGAAAGGTTGCAACAATGGATACAAGGACTTCTGAATGAGTCAAATCTTTGTAATGTTTATAATGAGAAAATTTATATCATGATTTTGGAAAAATTAATGCACGTGATTGTTGGTATGTGTGCAGGCACAGAGATAATGCTTGCCAATGAACCCACATATGGGTAATGGGGATTGTATAGGGGAATGTACTAATATGAATAGCACTTATTTTTGATGTGATGGGTTGAAAAGAGAGAGAGCCTTTTATCCATGATATGCATGTTGCCGTGAGGGTAGGTTGCGGACTTAGTCACTCATGAGGATTAATTGAGGGGTGAGTAATAAGACGTTGGCCTTATTCCTCAGTAACCATTAGCCTCTCCACAGTGTAGATAGAATTGAGTTAACATGGTCTCAGCCATCGTACGAACTCTCCACCATGAAAAGTGTGATATTTGAAGGGCATGAATATTGTCATGGCACCCATGATATCATTGTGATAAACAAATGCAATTAATGAAATATAACACTAAAAATATATAAGGTGCTCTAATGATATTTAAATAGATCATAAATTCGTTAGCTGGAAATAGATCAAGAATGTATGTAATAATAATAGGAAACATCACATACACACGAAAATACAGAAGTAATTACTAATTAAATTATTGGAAACACAAATGCACACATAAAGCTAGGAGAGAAGCAAAAATCAAGGAAACATTTTGAATGAAAATAGGAAGAATCAAGGAAAGCAATGATAAAATAAAAGAATTGCATATGAGAAGGAAATCCACAGAAATGGAATTAAGATGAATTCAAAATAGAAATAAATAAACAGTATTTTACATAAGAAAAAGAGAAAGAGAATCTCACAAATCTATAAATAAGAGAAGAGGGATTTTCACTGGGATAACTTTTCTTCCCTAATGTGGGATGGATAAAAGAATATCAATTTGAGTTGGAAGGTGACTGTGGAGAGTTTGGTTAATCAGTTTGTGAACGGGGTTGGGAGCCCCCTTAGTGAATCTACACATTCTGATCATGCTAAAGGTATTTCCATACAATCATAGTTGCGGCTCAGGGGATCCTAGGGAAAGAAGAGTAACCTGGAGTGGTAGGGTGGTCAACCGGTGGCTCGTTTTCTTCATTGGAAAGCTAATTGCAGGATTGGATTTCTCAAGAATCATGTGTTCATCGATGATGGAACAAAGCTCTTAGCTACAACAGAATATCAAGAAAAATCAATAACATCTTGAACATCGTTGAATTAGGTTCAATGTACTGTTTATTTCACACACACACACACACACACACACACACACACACACATATATATAGCACTTCATTCATAATATTTATTGAATAAAAAGTATTTTTTGAAGTGAGGGGTGTCACACTGTTTAGTTTCTTGTTTATTTAAAATAAAAATAAAATGTTGTGGTTAATTGATCTAGATTTTATATCCATGCATATTAGTGTTAGAACTTATTTTGGACTTCGTGGAGGGTCGTTACTATGTACTTAAGTACCACAAGTTTAATATGGAATTTTTATTTTCCATTTGATTATTATTTTTAACTAAAACAATTAATATTTATAAAATAATAATGATTGGGTCGTAGTCAAAGAAACCTTCAATACAATCTCTCAACAGTCACCTTAAAGGCTTTTATAACAACTACTTTCTAACTAACACAAGACTACGGGATTGGTGCCTATAATACCCCCTGAATTGCTAATTATTAATTATGCTGGAAAATACTTTAATTATTATTTTATTATTCGTTGACAGGAAGGTCAAGAATAAAACACTTGTTGTAATAAAACATTCCCTATTAAATAAAATATGCTGAAGGGGAAAAAAAGTGGATATAGTTGTTGAAAGAGTGTTTGTTGACCCACAAGAGGAAAATGACAAGTGGCAAAGACCACTGAGTGAGAACTCAAGATGCAGAAGGCATCATCCCCAAAAATCAGTTCTGCACTCCTAGTTGAGTTGCTAAAGGGAAGGAGGTTCATAAATGACTAAGTCCTAGGAAAAATACTATTTGAATAGTATGTCCATGAGCAGCAAGAGGCTAGCATTGGACGAGGGATTAACATCTGTATAATGCAAGAGATGGCGCATTGAGATATTTTGCTCTTGTGGTTCAACGAATAGGCTCAGGGGTTCTGGAGCAAGTAATTCGGCTACTCTAGGAGTTGTTTGGGAGGAACAACTTCTCCACTTTCGTTTTCCTAGCGTTGGTGCCAGGTTCCTACTCTGTTTCTTATGAATGATTCTAGATGCAGTAGGATGTATTTGTGAAATGTTTAACTGTAGTTATATTTCCTGACAATACTTTTATGCATCTTTGGGAACCATTTTCCATGTTTTGTATATTCTAGATCTGTACAACATTAAATTGTTCTCAACAAATCCCAGATTGGACATTCATCACCACAACAATGATGATTAGTAATGTATTACTAAAGCAATTATTATTTCATTTTGAGTTAGATTATTTTAGGTCTGAGTGTTACTGACCTGTTATGTTTTCGAATTCCATACTTGAATGATTTAGAATTGATGAGTTTGCATCTATGAATGGAATCCTCTGTTTCAAACCTTATTCCTACTTTTAACGGTATTCCCAGCATGTATCAATTCTGCTTAATCTTCATTAATTCTGTTTTCTGGATTTTACAATGCCGATTGAAATGATAATGTTGGTTCCGGTGTCGATCTGTGAATTTCAATGCTGTTTAGGAGAAAACCTTAAAATTTTGTTGTTTGAATCTGATTTCCAGGCTCCCTTGTAATAGTTTTTAGATGGGTTGTCACTAGTTCTTAGTTCAGTTTTAAACTTCGTAGAACTACTAGTTTAATCTTACCCGACCAATGGTCCCACAGACACTCAACCAAGAGCGAAGTTAAAATCTGTCATGGATCCAAATTCATAAGTGATTTTTCTCCCGTCACCAGCTTTTAACTACCTTGCTAGTTAACGAACAAAATGAACAAAGGATCGTTAGTTCTAGATCAACGGTGGAATTCAATGGTCATAAGACGGATTTCATAAAGTATCGCGCTTGTAAGGTTTTTTCTTTGACTGTGCTAGTTCACCTAGTGAAATAGCTCTCAGCCGTTGATCGACTCCCACGATCAACCGCGTCCGTTGATCTGGATCTTCTTCACCACGTTTGCTTTCCAAAATTCTCATCCTCTGTGGTTGTAACTGATCAGATATTCTACTATGTTTTTCCTGAATGTATCGATTTATGTAAATCTTTCTTTACTTCTGCTTTTCGAATTTGGATTGCCAATTGATCTAATAATGCTGGTTTATGGTTTAGATCTTTATCTTTTCGATATTACGAATGTAATATTTGTGTAGGGGGGAAAAACTTTAATTCATAACATGAATCCATAATTAAACTAGCGTGGTCTAGTTTTAAATATTATGTATAGAGGAGATGGAGTCAATAAGGGTTACTGGTTTTATTTAACCTCTAGATTCGACTTAACTTACAGTAAAACAAAAACCCCAATTCAAACCACAACCAAATGAATCCACAGTGTTAAACGTCGATCCGCACAGTTAAACGATGATCCATAAAAGAAATCAGATCAACTGTCAGGATTTGATAGGTATAACTCCCGATTCAATATTATTCATGGCTAATGCATACATTTATATATTACATGTGACGGTTGTGTTTCACCTTCCGCCCAGCCTTTTCGGCTTCCTATGTAACTGTTCAACTAACTATTTATTTATTTATTTACAATATATAATCCCGACGGATTATATTCTAACAATCCCCCTCTTAATCCGAAGGGGTGTTCTCTAGTCCAAGCACTTTGGTGAAGATGTCTGCAACTTGATCATTTGTGGAACAATGTCGAAGATGGACTGTCTTGGCCTCTACATGATGTCGAATCAAATGATACTTTGTGTTGATGTGTTTGGTTCGATCATGGAATCTAGGATTCTTAGCCATCTTGATTGCAGAAGTATTGTCAACCAATAATGGAGTGGAATTTTCTTGTTTTTCTTGCAAATCTTCAAGTATCTTCCTGAGCCATACTATTTCTTTCGTTGCTTTAGCTGCAGCCACATATTCTGCTTCTATTGTTGAATCTGTCGGAACTGACTGTTTGCGTGATCTCCATGAGATAGCTGCTAATCCAAGACTCATAGTGTATCCAGAAGTTGATACTCCTGTCTCCTTATCGCCATCAAAATCTGAGTCTGAGTACCCAATAATTTTGAAGTCATCCACCTTAGAGTACTTGAGTCCAACATCTTGAGTCCCCTTCAAGTATCTTAGAACTCTTTTTGCAGCTGACCAATGTCCTTCACAAGGTTTATGCATGAACCTTGAAAGTATGCCAACAACATAAGAAATATCTAGTCTAGTTGTTGTAAGGTAGATAAGACTTCCTACAAGTTGTCGATACTTGGTCACATCTTCAAATTCTTTTCCTTCACTTGATGTGAGCTTTGTTTTCTGTTCCATTGGAGTAGATATAGGGTTTCATTCTGTCATGCAAAATTTGTTTAGTAGTTCTCCAATATATTTTTTCTGAGATAGGAATATGTACTTAGGATGTTGAGTGACTTCAATTCCTAAGTAATAGTGGAGATGTCCCATATCTGTCATTTCAAAGATCTTTTTCAAATCTTTCTTTATGGATGCTATATAGCTTTCATTGTTCCCTGTCATCAAAAGATCATCTACGTACACCACAAGATACACAACAGATCTTCCAACTTTCTTTATAAACAGTGTTACATCATCAAGATCAAAATGTTCGAAATTTAACTTCAAAAGATGCTCGGTAACTTTTCATACCATGCGCAAGGCGCTTGTTTTAAGCCATACAAGGATTTGACAAGCTTGCATACCTTTTGTTCTTTTCCTTTCACAACAAATCCTTCTGGCTGGGACATGAAGACATTCTCTTTCAAGTCTCCAT
>LPNX010679817.1:330686-371456 GCA_001517045.1 Pseudotsuga menziesii
CGTAGCCCAGGAAAATACATTTTCTGCTTTGAGCACCAAGCTTGTTTCTTTGCTCCTTTGGAATCAAGGCATAACAGGTGGAACCAAAAACTCTGAGATGCCTGACTGAAGGGAGATGGCCAAACCACATTTCATGTGGAGTCTTGTTATCAAGAGCATTTGAGGGACTTCTGTTTCTCAAATATGCTGCACATTTTACTGCATCACCCCAAAACATTAGTTTTACATTCTTGAAAAACATCATTGAGCGAACCATATTCATTATGGTTCTATTCATTCTTTCTGCTACACCGTTTTGTTGAGGATTGTAGGGAACGATAGTCTAATGTGCAATTCCATGTTGGCGAAGATAATCTTCAAAAGCATTTGAAGTGTATTCTTTCCCATTATCAGTACGAAGTGTACCAATTTTTTATCGTGCTTGTTTTTCTATCAATGCATGAAAGTCTTTGAATGTTTGAAATTCTTCTGATTTTGTCTTTAAAGAATAAATCCAGCACATTCTTGAGTAGTCATCAACAAATGTCATAAAATACTTATTCCCATTTGCTGAAGGAGTTGGCATTGGGCCACATAAATCAGAATGTACTAATTCTAATTTCCTACTTGCTCTGAAATTAGAATCATGGAATGGAAGCTTACTATGTTTCCCTAATATACATGCATCACATTTGTTCTTCTCTTTGGGAATGGTGGGCAAACCAAATACACCATTCTTTCTCAACAAACGAAGATTGTTATAATTTAGATGACCAAATCTTGCATGCCACAATGTACTAGATGACAAATTACCTTCTCCATTCTGAGAGAGGTAGGCATAGTTCTGAACTCTTGCAGATGAACCCTTTATCTTCAGCAGCTTTCCATCTTCGTATCCAGTCATGATGACTTGGTTGTCAGAGGAATTTCTTATTTCAATAATTCCATCAAACACGTGGACGGAATGGCCTTGCTGTCGAATCTCCACCAAGGACAGCAGGCTTCTCTGCAACTCTGGAAGATAAAGAACATTCTTCAACAAGAAATTAGGGAATCCAGGCATCTTCAGTCGAATGGTGCCCATTCCCTTTGGTTTAATACTTGACTTATCTGCAAAGTAAACTATGCCATCTATTGTTTTGTTAAGTTCTTCAAAACAATCTTTTCTAAATGTCATGTGTGATGTTGCACCAGTATCAAGCAGCCAACAATCTTTGTAAGATGAAAGTGAAGTCATTTCATTAATTCCAAGATTACAATGTGCAACAATACAAGAATCAGAAGATTTACTATCATCTTGGTCATCTTTCTTCTGGTTCTGTTTGTCTTTGATGGAGTCCCACGAAGCCCAACACTGATCTGATGTGTGCCCAGTCTTTCCACAACGCTTGCACTGCAGATCTGATCTTTTGTTGAAGTTGTTTCTGCCCCCTTTTCCTTTGAATTTTCTTCTTCCTCTGCCTCTCTTGCCAGTGAGAGTGGCACCAAATCCAGATGCTATAGATTGCATCTTTACAACTGTTAGTGTAATTTACAAAGAGAAATAGAAAAACAATAACCTTGCAGGTCTACAGTCTCTGCCAAGGTGAACACAATGCAAGTTTATAGCATACACAGGCTTCTTCAATACAAAATATATATCAGTCACAATATATCAGTCAGCATACATTATTCTTCAATATATCAGTCAGCATATATATCAGTCTGGCACAAAAGATAGGTTTTATACATTCTATCGGTCACAAACAATTAGACCAACAACACTCTCCTTCAACGCAGGCAGCTAGCTCAAATTATCCGACCTCGATAGCCAGATTAAAAACCTTGAATGTGGAAAAGTACAAAGATTATTAATGCATGCAATAGAGAGCAAGCCATATTGCCAAGAGTAGTTTTTACAGCTACAAAGCTCTGCACAGATCAGGCTTTGACGTCGATTTGGGCAAGCACCACTTCACAGTTTTGTGAAAGAGACAAATCCTCAACGCAGCTCCTCAACGCAGCAAGAGTATTATTTCTCCAACGCAGTCACACGCAGTATTCTTCAGCAGTATTGAACGCAGTCTTCAGCAGTCACGATTCTGGAATATATATTGACAATCTCACAAGAATGGAGTCACAAGAATGTCTTCAAGCTTCACGCAGCTTGAGAAAAGGGACAAGCAGGTCGCAACTTGTGCTTGTGGCAGAAATTAGGGTTTGTGATAGCCGAAACCCTAATGCTGTTCTGCTGCTTCTGAGTTATCGAGCTCTTATCGCCGGTACCCAGGACAGGATTGTAGTCGCTCTCCATGCCGTATTCATCACGTCTTCACTTAGATACTCATCAGAATTCACGCAGAAGAGAATGTCTGTGATACTCATCAAAATTCACGCAGAAGAGAATGTCTGCGATACTCATGAAACTTCCATCAAACTTCACGCAGAAGAGAATGTCTGCGATACTCATCAAACTTCATGTCTCCAGCATTACTCCATCTTCAACACTACTTCAATCTCTTCAATACGACTTCAATCTCCAGCACTCTCTCATGAAATCGCAGCTTCAGCTCTTGAAAGCAACAGATCTCAACAAAGTGGCTATGGATTTTCCGGCCGGCAACTCAACATGATCAGAATACTTCGTCAATTTAGGGTTCACTTAGAGTCTGTTGGAGTGCCTAGCCTTCGACGCAGTCTTCAAGTCGCAGTCCATGCAGATATATATGTAGGATAAATATCACAACCGTCCATTCTTCAATACACACAGTCCACGCAGATATATATGTAGGATATATATCACAACCGTCCAGTCTTCACTACACATAGTCTTCAACATACCAAAGCTCGTTCACAAACAACACACAATCACTTGCGTGCATATAACACAACAAACAATCACTTGGAGGTCCGATAAGATTCACAGCTGGGTAGCTATTGATACCAGTTCCAAATTCATATATGCCATGAAAATACCAGTCACAGGCTCATCAAATTCATATACGCCATGAAAATACTTATTGAAAACCACAGAGCCTGAACACGCTATAATCCTTCACAGCGCAGTCTCCAAGCAATGGATTAGGGTTACGCCAACAGACAGTCTTCATCGAAGAATTCACCAATGAACTAGGGTTTCATTAATTCACACAAAAGACAAGTGGAAAGAAGCTCGTAGACAACGCCCCAATCACGCAGTCATTATGTCTATAAGCACGTTCTAGCAGACAAGAGCAAGTAGGACTGGAAAAACAATGAATATCGCAGATCTTGTAAAGGATAGATGGACTGGTAGGTAGAATGCAGCAGCATATCATTCCAAGGTAACCTCAAACAAACGTTTGAAGGAGAATAACGCATGCGCAGGCTGGGGGAGGAGAAACGCACGCAGAGACAGACTGACGATGGGCAGGCAGGCAGAATGAAGGGCTGGTAGGCATGCAGGCAGGAGTTATGGCAAACATCCAGGCTCTGATACCACTGATAGGTATAACTCCTGATTCAATATTATTCGTGGCTAATGCATACATTTATATATTACATGTGACGGTTGTGTTTCACCTTCCACCCAACCTTTTCGGCTTCCTATGTAACTGCTAACTATTTATTTACAATATATAATCCCAACGGATTATATTCTAACAGGATTAAAGCCGCAAAAGAGATCAACAATTTATAGAAGTTGCGGAAGGCGGGAAACAAGAAAAAGGACAAGGAAAAACGTTAAGTTTCCGAAGTCTGACTTCTGTATCAAAGTAATATCGACTGTCAAGGTTGTTTCTACAAGGATCAACGGTGCAGAAAGCCGACGCGGAATGCGAAACACGGAAATGTCAAAGATTAAGTTAACATGACTTAGAGTTTCCGGGATCTGATATCCACATCAAATCAAGATCGACGGTTAAGGTTGATTACGTAAGGATCAACGGTGTGGAAAGACGATGTGGAATGCAGAAAGTCTGGAAATAAGATTTACGGAACTTAAGATTTCTGAAGTCTGGCTTTCACATCAAATCAAGATCGATGTTCAAGGTTGATTCTGCAAGGATCAATGGTGCGAAAATCTTGTGCAGAATGTAGAAGGAAGAAAGTGGTCAAATGAAGGAATCGATATGTTGGTTTCCAATTTTTGAGTTTCACTCGGAAGGTGGAAGGCAAAAAAGTCAATTAGTGTGGAAATGACTATTCTGGTTGCAAAGTGGATCTGTCAATGGCGGAACGACTGTTACACTGGTCCCTAAAACCGAGAATGATTGTGTAAGGATGGATTTGACCTTTAAATAGTTCCATGGTTTCTTTTTATCTGTATTTTCACATAACAATTAGGCAGTTTTTTTATTAATATGACTGAAGATATATGGTTATAGAAAAAAATGTTTTATATCTGAATTTTGAGGTATGTTACAGTGCCCAATTAGTTTCTTCTTCATTCTTCCTCAGAGCTCCTTGAGGTAGAAGGAAACCCACATTTTCCTTTGCGTCTGCTTCCTTGTTCAAGCCGCACAAAATATGGAAAAAAAGGGAGAAAGAGAATTCTTGCAACACAAGCCTCAACCTTTGTAATGTCTTGTTGAGTAACGGGTTGTTGAAAAGATCCTCTGAATTTAATATCTTTATCTATATTTTCAAGTCCTCGAATACTTGTATTTATTTAATCATTTTCCCTCGAGCTATCTAACAGGATTTTAGAAACCCAATAATTTTTGTGTGATTGTTGGTTTTCTAGCCAAGTCCCCAATTAAAAATTTCTAATATAATACCATATGAGGAGTATATCACTTCGCTAGCTCCTACCATCCCTGGATTGCCTTTGGAGGCACCATCAAAGAAGATCGTAGCTTTGCCATGGGACCTCCACCAAGCTTGAAAGACTCCTTCTGTGTCTCTTAACTGCCATCTTGGATTTATGTTGGGTCAGCCAGATACCTTATTTCTGTCTCTGAAAGTGTAAGTGCCCATCCATTTATTTTCTCCGGGGAGAAGCGAATAACCCTTCTTAAAAGTTTGAATGACCACTGTTTCAATAAAAAGAGCTTTGACTCTAGAAGCCACTTTGAGGGGTATATGCTAGTTATTATTAAAACTATGATCATTTCTGGCGATCCAAATATTCTAACAAACATATTTGGGGATTGGAACCCAAATTCTACTCCATGCAGACTTTCCTCGAATTGATTGTGGATATCTCGTTCTCCAAGTGGAGAAGAGTTACTAGAGGGATATTCTCCAGAGAAGAAACGTTGAGACCCTGGAGAATGAGAGACTAAACTCCCTGGGAGAATTTACAGTATAGAAAAAGATGGTCACTGGTTTTTGTTAGATTTTTAACATTAAGCTAGCATTATATTAGGATCTTTAACTAAGAGAATAATAAGCACAACAATCAAACACGAGACAATGAACACAGTGTTTTTCCTCGGGGAAACCATAAATGGATAAAATCCCGCAACTTACTTAGAGATAGAATTAGCACCAAAAGTAAAACCCAAAACAGTAAGATGATCTCCCGACAGCAGTAACCTTCTTTCTTCCTAGCCCTGGTGTCTTCTTCTTCCTCAACTATGTGCTACAACTGAGTGTGAGTGAGTGTGTGATAAATAGAGAGGTTATCTCTCTATTTATACTAATTTTGGACTTGACTAAACCCTACTAGGGCCAACTTCACTAGGTGAGTCTAACAACCCTAGTGCCCTAGAACTGCAGGGACTTTAACCCTTGAACAATAGGAGGGTTACCCACATTGACTTAACATGACTTGTTTACATTATAGAAACTCCCAATAGGAACATCGGGGCATGACATGACTCAAATACATTACAGACACATCCCAGAATAAACATCGAGGTACAATACATAAGAAATACAAGTGAATACACTTTGAAGTTACAATTACATCAACACTCCCTCTTAACTAGGAAGGTATTCTCTCGACACAATTTATCATCACAAGTCTTATTCTCTGTATCATCTGGATCATCATTAAGTCCTCATCATATTCATCTAGATCTGGATCATCATCACTGGATCTGGATCATCACTCGATCTAGATCATCATCACTGGAACACCATCACTGGATCTGGATCATCACTGCTGGATCATCATCAGGGGTGCTATCTCTTGATTCTTCTCATCACAGGAAGTTCTATAGATCCAACCCTTTTTCATGCTGGTTGTAGGCCTAGCCTCCATGTAGGTATTCTTCCAGCACTTATATCTGACCCTAAGTTAGAATGGCCCGCCCATCACTTATATCTGATCATGTAGGAACCAATCCTATAATCATATTAGAAAGGCATGCCCAACACTCACATCTGACCATGTGGGAACACATCCCACAACCCTGCCAGAAAGGCCCAGCACTCACATCTGACAACCAATGTTAGAAAGGCTCAGCACTTATAGTCGACCATGCGAGGAATCAATCCTCCATGCCGAAAGGATCTGCACTTGCATTTGACAACCAATGTCAGAAAGGATCAGCACTTATATTCAACCATGTAAGGAACCAATCCTTCATGCCGAAAGGGATCTACACTTACATATGACAACCAATTTCAGAAGGGCTCTGCACTCACATCTGATCATGTAGGAACCAATCCTACAGTCACATCAGAATGTTCCTCAGTCCTAGAGTAAGATTTCCTGGTAATTGGCCAGGTGCCTCCATTCCAAGAATGGAATTCAACACTTATATATGATCATGTAGGAACCAATCCTACAGTCACATCAGAATGGATCAGCACTCACATTTGACATGGAAGGAACCAATGCTCTCACCATGACAGAATGGATCAGCCCTTACATCTTACCATGGAAGGAACCAATCCTCTCACCATGTCAGAATGGCTCACAGAATCATCACTTCCCTTTGGAGGGAATCTCGATCTGGAGAACACCAAGATTGTCCCTGAAGTCTCCAAACTTCACCCTAGCCAATGGCTTTGTCAACACATCAACTATCTATTCATCCATCGCAACATACTGTAGCTTCATTACTCCCCTTTGCACCATATCCCTGATATAGTGATACTTGATCTCGATATGCTTTGACTTGTCATGGAACATCGATTTTTCTGACAACTTCATGCAACTCTGGTTGTCACAATGTATATAAGTAGCATCCATATGGAGATCAAATAAATCAGACAATAGCTTCCTCAGCCATACTGCCTCACAACTAGCTGAACAAGCTGCGACAGACTCTGCTTCAACTATACTTAGTGCCACACAAGATTGCTTCCTGCTAAACCAAGAAATCACACCTGATCCCATACTAAAGCAGCACCCTAAAGTGCTCTTCCTATCGATGGCACTGCCTTCCCAATCTGAATCAACATAACCCTCCAGGTTAATCTTCTGATTTGCCTCATACTTGAGCCCATAATCAATTGTACCCCTCAGGTACCTCAAAATATGCTTTGCAGCAATCAAGTGAACATGTCTTGGATTTGTCAGAAACTGGCTCAATGTGTTCACAGCAAAGCAAATATCTGGTCTTGTGTTTGTTAGGTACATCAAGGACCCAATCATCTGACGATACATTGTAGCATCAACCACTTTTGATGAAGCATCACTCAACAAATTTAGGTTCGATGCCATAGGTGTGGTCATGGCCTTGCAGTCCATCATCCCAAACCTCTTCAGGATCTCTATTGCATACTTCCCTTGTTCGAGGGATATTCCATCCGCATTCTGCCACACCCCCATGCCTAGAAAATAGTGCATCATACCCAAGTCCTTCATTTCGAACTTGGAAGCAAGATTTCTCTTCGTATCAGCAATCAACCCATCCATACCTGTTACAAACAGATCATTTACATACAGTATGAGCATCACTGGGTTGCCATCTTCAACCTTGTAGTAAAGGTTGGAATCTGCTTTACTTTTGGTAAAGCCCAAACTGGATAGAAAGATGTCAATTCTGCCGTACCATGTCCTGGGTGCCTATTTTAAAACATACAGGGCTTTCTTCAATCTATACACATGAGACTCCCTATCACGTGTCTCAAAACCGAGTGGATGCTCTACATACACTTCCTCTTCCACTACACCATTCAAGAAAGCAGTCTTGACATCCATTTGGTGTATCTTCCATTTCATCACTGCAGCCAGAGCAAGTATTGATTTGATGGAAGTGTATCTAGCTATAGGTGCAAAGGTTTCTTCATAATCTATTCCTTCTTTCTGTGAGAAGTCACGAGCCATGAATCTTGCTTTATATTTCTCTATGCTGCCATCTGCAGCATGCTTGATCTTGTAGATCCATTTGGAAGTTACAACTGACTTCCCTTCTGGTCTTTGGACAACATCCCATAAATCATTCTTCATGATCGATTGATACTCTTCGATCATAGCATCCTTCCATTCTTTCCTTTCTGTATCTTCTTCATAGTTGGAAGGTTCTTTATTGATAAAGTCACATAGTAAGGCTACATACCCGAAGCAAGACCTGGTCCTCTTTCTTTCTCTATGATTCTCTTCTGGAGCCCCATATCTTTCCGCACCTTGGATAGCTTCCCGTGCCCAAGCAGGTTTCCTCTTTTGAGTATTCTTCTCTTGAGGTGGATCTATAGGTTCTTGAGGTTCTTCAAATTCTCGATCTTCTTCTTGAGTTTCTTCGTTCATGGTTGTGTCATGAGTTCTGGGTACTTCTGATTCTTTAGGATATTCAGCAAGTCTCTTTTTGGATTTGTTGTAAGCTGAGTCTTCGTCAAATGTTACATCCCTACTGATGTCGATCTTCTTGAATCCTAGGAAATATATTCTGTAAGCCTTCGAGCTTTCAGAGTATCCCACAAATATACCCTTCTTTCCTGAAGGATCTAACTTTGTCCTCTTTTCTTTCGGAATGTGTATGTACACTAGACAACCGAATATTCTGAGATGGTTGATTCTTGGTTTCTTGCTGGAAAATAATTCTTCAGGTGTCTTGTTCTCAAGTACTCTGTGTGGAGTACGATTCTGTACATACAACGCTGTTCTGGTAGCTTCTTCCCATAGATGTATGGGAAGATCTTGATCATGAAGCATTTCTCTTGCAGCTTCCATGATAGTTCTATTCTTCATTTCTGCAACCCCATTTTGTTGTGGATTATATGGAGTGGATAACTCCCTCTTAATCCCTGAATCTTTGCATAAGTATTTGAATTCATTTGATGTGAATTCTCCTCCATTATTTGATCGAAAGGTCTTGATCTTTTTTTCTGTGTGGTTCTCGATCAAGGATTTGAATCCCTTAAACTTGCTAAAAACTTCATCTTTGTTCTTCATGAAGTAAATCCATGTATTTCTAGACAAGTCATCAATGAAAGAAACATAGTATACATACCCGCTTAGTGAACTTGATGACATTGGTCCGCATGCATCGGAGTGGATGATTTCCAAGATTCCTTTTTCCTTGCTATCGCTACTTGGAAATGTCTTCTTCATATTCTTTCCTTTCGCACATCCTTTGCAGATTGCTTCATGTTTTGCTTGAATTTCTAGAAGACCTTGAACAACTTTTCTTGTAAGTGGTAGTGCTATGTAGTGCACATGTGCAAGCCTTCTGTGACAAAGTTCATTTGGCTCTACTGTGTCATGGACGAAAGCTTGTTCTGGATGGCCCTTCAATTTGTATAATCCTCCTTCTTGTTCTCCAATTACTATTGCATCGCCAATAGTCTTTCCTCTTGGCCACATGAGGACTTGGCCATATACAAACGCAACCCTCATGTCTTTTGCATCCAGTGCCGATATGGAGAGAATATTCTTCTTTAGTCCTGGTACAAACAAGGAATCCTTCATTTTCATAGACTTTCCAGAGTCTAGCTTGTAGGAGGATTCACCACTGCCTTTTATGGGATATTGGTAGTCATCCCCAAGTTTCACCTTATGGGGTGAATTATGTTCGGATAGTTTCTCAAAATATTCCTTGAAAGATGTCATGTGTTTGGAAGCCCCACTGTCAATAAGCCAATCTTTGCTTCCATGAGTGACAGTTCCCATGAGAGCGGAGATCAGAACATATTCTTCATCACTTGAAGACGATCTTCACTTTCTTGTTTTACTTTCTTCCTGGGAGGATCATCATCCTCAGCAATGTGAGCATGATGTCTTATTTTGGAGTTCTTCTTCTTCTTGGATCCATTCTTATTCATGGGACAACTTCTAGCAAAGTGTCCTCTTTCATCACATGTATAACATCTGAGTTTGGATGGATCCCTTCTTACAAAATTATTTTTCTGATGAGAATGCTTACCTTAGTGATGATGATTTTCCCTTCTTCCTTTCTTGGAGTGTACTGTGAGAGCTTGATCTTTACTACCCATCTTTTATTCTCGAGCTACTATTCAAGCTTGTTCTTGAGAACATTCTTCCCACTGTCTACTGAATTTGACTAACTTCTTCCTAGCACAGATTCCTTGGATGAAAGAATCCCATGACCTAGGGAGACCATTCAAGGTTGTCATCACAATTTTTGCATTCTCCACTTCTTCATCTACTGCTTCAAGTTGTTCTTTGATCTGGGAGACCCTTTTGAAGTATGACTGTATGGTCTCCTCATTCTGGATCTTTACATTCTTCAACTGGTTCCTTAGAGTCATCTTCCAGTTTATGTTCTTCCCTTAAAACAGTTTAGCTTTAAGTGTCTTGAGGGAGGACACTTGTGGTATGAGGTGATCCTTGATTGAATTAGCAATAATCCTCTTTTCCATAATCAACTTCTTCTTATGTAAGGCCTTAGCCTCATCTCCCTCTGGAACTGGAACCTCCTCATGGATGTAGAAGTCCAACTCATTTTCTTCCAGATCCAGGGAGATCCTATACTTCCAGGCTTGGAAGTTATCAGCTCCTTCAAGATTTTCATCAAGGTTGGTATGATGAGACATCTTAACTAAGAACCTCAAATGGAAATACAAAAAATTTAGATCTTACTAGGTCAAGATGTTGGATCTGGATTTGGAGCTGAAATTATACAGTGCTGGTTCAGGAGCAGATTAGGGTTTTTCTTTTCCGGAGTTCTGTCCAACCAAATGATTTGATCTTGATCTCTAAACTTTGATTTTGGGGATGAGATAAATCTAGGCCTGGGCTCAATGAAAAATTCCACTTCTGTGAAAATCCCTAATTTTCGGCAGTAGTGTCGGGTCCAAAACTGAAAAACCTCAGAATTAGATTCTGCTTCGACAGAAAGATGCGCCCTAGGGAGGAGAGTTAATCCAACCTTCTTTTGCTGAAAATCTGTGGAGAGAGATCCACAAAGTAGGAATCCCTAGTTCCCGTAGCTGCATAATGTCTTCTTCTTAGGCTAGCTCTGATACCATGTTAGATTTTTAACATTAAGCTAGCATTATATTAGGATGTTTAACTGAGAGAATAATAAGCATAGCAATCAAACACAAGAGACAATGAACACAGTGTTTTTCCTCGGGGAAACCATAAATGGAGAAAACCTTGCAACTTCCTCAGAGATAGAGTCAGCACCAAAAGTAAAACCCAAAATAGTAAGATGATCTCACGACAGCAGTAACCTTCTTTCTTCCTAGCCCCAATGTCTTCTTCTTCCTTAGTTATGCGCTACAACTGAGTGTGAGTGAGTGTGTGATAAATAGAGAGGCTAGCTCTCTATTTATACTAATTCTTGACTTGACTAAACCCTACTAGGGCTGACTTCACTAGGTGAGTCTAACAACCCTAGTGCCTTGGAGCTGCGGGGACTTTAACCCTTGAACAATAGGAGGGTTACCCACATTGACTTGACATGACTTGTTTACATTATAGAAACTCTCGATAGGAACATCAGGGCATGAAATGACTCAAATACATTACAGACACATCCCAGAATAAACATCGGGGTACAATACATAAGAAATACAAGTGAATACATTCCAAAGTTACAATTACATCAACGGTTTTAGAATCTCTGCAACAAATAGAGCATCTATGAGGGCCGATGATGCCACATTTTGTCAAATTTTCCCCATTCAACACCTTTCTGTGCATTAGAACCCAAAAAAAGAAATTTATTTTTGGCAAACTAAGGGGATCCCAGACTTGTTTCCAGAACATAGCTGGGAGAGACGACGCTTGCTGTGTTTGAAGTGCATGACACCCCTGCACAACCGTGTAAACTCCCTTATTTCCCCAACCCCGGTGATCCTTCAGTTGCTATTGTACCAGATCCAAAACCATGAGAGCAATATAAAGGAGCTTCTTTTGTCTTTCCAGCTGATCTGGTAGCCACAGAATGGCCCACGCTTTCCAATTTCCATCTTCATCCAACGATGATATTTCTTCCAGCGTGTTAAAACCATGCAGTTTAAGCCACTCATGGGCACCTTTAAATTCCTTTACGTTGTCGAGAGATGGCTACCCCATAATTTTATCCTGCCACAACAACATTCCTTTACCATTTCCAGGGATACAATACAGGTGTTTTTGAAAGAAATTGATCCCCCTCCTACATAGATTCCACATGCTCGTTCCTTTGGGAATTTTATCTGTCTATAGGTTACGCAAAGAAGCACCTTTCAGATATTTTTTCCTTAGTATAATACTGACAGGGTGCCTATTGTGTGAGAATAAATTCCACAGGATTTTTCCTCCCATTGCCATGTTCGCAAGTCCAGGGTCTCGTATCTGTAGTCCTCTTTCTGCCAGAGATCGTTTGACTATGTTCCACTTTACTAAGTGGAATTTTTTATGATTTATTTTTCCACCTTTCCATAGAAAATCATGAATTAGCTTGGAGACCTATTCCATGATCATTTTCAAAGCAAAGAGAAAGGAAAGCTTATAAATTGGTAAAGAGGGGAGAACCGTTTTAACTAGTGTGAGTTTACCAGCTTTGGTGAGCCATTGGCCTCCCCAAGCTTTGATTTTGGTTTTCATTTTGCTTAGAACATTAGCCCACAATGAATATTTATAGATCCCAGAGTTAATGGGAGCCCAAGATATTTAATTTTTTCCCAAATTGCAAAGCTCGAGAAGCCCGAGAAGTGGACAATTCATAGGATATCATGTTGTGCTCTACATTCCAACCAAACACAATGCTCTTCCTTTTGTTGATGAGGGATCCAGATATCTGCAAAAGTCTTGGAGGATTCCACTGAAGACATTGGCTATCTTGATGGAGGCCCATTAGAGGAAATTTCAACTCAAAATGGGCATTTTAAATTTAACTCAAATTCCATGTCATCATGTGTTAGCCAATGAAATTGCTTTAAATTTGAAATACTGTATAGGTCTTAAACACTTTTTTAATATAAATTTTGGGATAGGTATCATAAAAAAAACTACTTTTTTTGTTTGTATTTTCGACATATCTCCCTGTGTTTGTACTCAAATTTTGATCGGGAGAGCTCCTTGGATGTGGAATTAAATTTCGCATCCAACGAGTACCCACTCGGCATAATTTTGATGGACCCTGCTACCTCAAAAAGAAGAAATACCTGAAAAAACGTGATGATGATGTCATCATCACATTTTTTCAGGTATTTCTTATTTTTGGGGTAGCGGGGTCCGTCAAAAGTATGCCGAGTGGGTACTCGTTGGATGCAGAATTTAATTCCGCATCCAACGAGCTCTACTGATCAAAATTTGAGTAAAAAAACGGGGAGATATGTCGAAAATACAAACTAAAAAGTAGTTTTTTTCTTTTCTTCCTCCAAAATTAATAAATATTATTTTAGTATTTTAACTATTATTTTATTAATTTTTTTTAGGAGGCCCATTTTGAGTTGAACTTTCCTCTAATATCCCCCCAGCGGTAGTGAATCATTTGCAAAGAGTGCATGATTGATAGGCTCTATGCCTTTCATTATCTTAATGCCTGGAGATGTCCTGGCTTTCTTTTCTGTTGTTAATTTTCTACTCAACGAATTTGCCATTAGAATGTAGAGAAAATGAGAGAGGGGGCGGCCTTGCCTTATTCCTCTTGAGGATTGAAAATAGCTAGCCCGTCTGCCATTAAAAAGTGGAGCTATCCACGTTTTTCTTGTGCATTCTTTGATCAAGTTGAAAAAATTAGTGCTGAACGCGAAGGAAAGGAGAAATTTGTAAAGAAAAGAGTGCTTTACCTGGTCAAATGCACTTTCCATGTCCAGCTTTATTATCATTCCTTTCTCCTTCCACTGGTAACTGGAATTGATGGCTTCTTGCACTTGGATCACATTCTCAATGATGTGTCTCCCTTTGACAAATCCTCCCTAGCTGGGTGAAATGAGTTTCCCAAGAAGAGGTTTAATTTTGTTTGCCAGAAGTTTAGACAAAATTTTGTAGGAGGCGTTGCACAGTGAGATTGGCTGGAATATTTCAAAAGCGTCTAGATTCAATTCTTTGGGTATTAGAACAAGGAAAGTGATGTTATTAATTCCTCCCACTTTGTCTTTCTGTTGAAAATATTTTACCATTATTAGAAAATCAGACTTGATGATATCCCAACACAACCTATAAAAATGGATTGAAAAACCATCAGGCCCAGGGGCCTTGTCTGGCTCCATTGATCAAATTATACCGCATATTTCTTCCTCAGTAAAAGGGTTTGTGAGTGCTATGTTATCTTCCCTGGTGACTAAAAGAGGGATGTGGAAGAGAAGTTTGAGATTACTTCCTCCCTGCCTTCTCTATTATCTTTATATAGGTTTTGAAAATGAGTTTCAAGTCCTAATTTTATTTGATCATGACCTTTGAAGAGAGTGTCGTCTGAAGAGGTTATTTTAGAAATATGATTTCTGTATAGTATGGATTTGCATTGTCTATGGAAGAAGGAGGAGTTATGATCTCTTTCCTTTAACCATAGGCTTCGAGACTTAAGCCTCCAAAACACTTCTTCTTGCCAAAAAGAGAGATAAGACTTAGCTTGGGCTGCTTGCTCTTTTTCTAGTTATGTACAAGTGATTTCCTTACTCTCAAGATCTATTTGAAGATTCTTTAACTGCTGTAATATAGTCTCCTTTCCGTTCCTACTATTGGTATTATTGGGCTTTATAACCCATTCTTTCAGTGCTATCTTCGTGGCATTTAGCTTTTGCTTCCACACAAAAGAAGGAGACCCTATCACTGTTGTGGACTAAGCTGATATAACACTTTCCATGAACCCTTATTTTTCAATCTAGAGGAATGAATCGAAAGGGTATGGGACCTAGGTTCTCTTCCTATTCTAGCTGTAGTAGGATGGGTTTATGGTATGAAGTCAACTTTGGGATAATTTTAGAGAATATTAACCACTTCCCCAGTAGTAATGAACTTTGGAAAAGGAAACGATCCAGGCGGGAAGCAATGTGATCAACCCCAATTCTATTTTTTGTCCAAGTGTAAAGGCCTCCCTTTGGCTTGACATATAGAAGATCCCATTGCTGTATAAGATCTTATACTAGGGGTAGCATTTGCTCCTTGCCAGTGTTTCCTCCCCTCTTTTCTTTTGGATAAAAGATGAGATATAGATCTACAACAACTATTATATTCCGGGGGGAGTATATTTATATTTATATGAAATAGTTAGCCAATGATCTTTCTTTTTTGAATGTAGTACATGAACATATAGGTTGAAGAGAGAAAATGTGAGCTTACTTAAAGAGCGACGGAGTTCAGTGAAGATCCAATGTTGGGTTTGAAAAGAGATTTCTTTTTGAAACTTCGAGTATTTCAAATCAAGAGTAGCAAGGACCCCAAAGGTGCCTCTGGCACTTATGGACTTCCCTGCATTTTTCTTCCACTTTGAATTGCTGATATGTAGAAGGGTTTCCCCTTCAATCTTAGTCTCTTGGAGCATGATGATCTTGGGAGTTTCTATTTTCGGGATATCTTTGACTGCTTTGGCTTTTGAAGGGTTTCCCAATCCTCTGCAATTCCAAGAGACTAGCCACATTATTTACTGAGATTGGGGTGGGATGAACCTCCCTTAGGATGCCTTGTTCTAGTATTTCTCCCGATGGACATTTCAATGGTGGATTGGATGCCCTGCATTTTTTTGCCTCTCTGCTTCTTCCTCTTGGGATTCCCTATGAGATTTCCTCCCTACATTTTTTGAGGACCTCTCAAAAGACTCATCTTTTGATGAAATTGAGGATTCTGAAGGTTTTTTCCTTATTATCTCTACATAGGAGGCTGAGGAGAAGGTCCCTGTTGGGGATATGAGGTTTTTGTTTCTGTCGTTTCCTTCTCAACTGTTGGAGGGAGAGTTTGCTTCTCTATCTCCTCATTTACTGATTCTGGATTTTCTTCTACTGCCCTGAGTATTTTAAAGGGATTTCCCGAAGCTTTTGCCCTTGATTGGTCTTCATTTCCTTTCTCTTGTTTGTTCCCTACTGCTGGATTGCGAGACCCTGTCAATGCCTCTTTTTCTTTTTTCTTGTTGTTTGTCTTTGCCGAGGCTGTTTTATGGGCCTGAGTCCATTGTTCTCCTTTGGATATCTCTACATCTTCCTCAACCTTTTTCTTCCAGTATCTCGCAAATTGGCCAAAGCTATGACAAAACCTACATTTAAATGGAAGTTGTCCGTAATCCAGTTCTTGGATGTGTGAACAATATGCGACCATTAGTTTAATTTCCTCTCATAACCCTATTTCTAGATCCACCTCAACATAGATTGTTACGCAAGAGTATTGTTCCTTTCTCTATGCTCGATCTATGTATTTCCCAGGGTGTTGCCAATGGATTCCAGTGACTTTGGGTTCCAATCATGCAAGGTAAGTGAGGGAGGCGTACCCACACTGTAACCTTCAACTACACATCTTGCGTAGGGTCGAAATATGGAGTACATTTATTCAAATATAATCCTCCAGGGCCCATGAAGTACAATCCGTTCCTAAAAATGAGACTTCTGTGTTCTCCTTCATCGAAGATGAACACGTAGAATCCCTTTCCTCCAAAATTAATTATGATGCCTTCCTTTACTAACGGTCTCCATTTCCTTTGCACCCACGCCTCAACGACCTTGGGCAAGGGCCAAAGGCCTATGAACTGATCGATGAGTCCCCGATTTGCTAGATTCAAAGACGAGTGGCAAGTTTCTTCAGTTGGGAGGGAAATGGTGGGGATACTATCCAACTTTTTGATGAATGTGTGCTGAGTATCATTCAACTTGCATTTTCCATAGATCTCGATCAGCTTTTTGAAGGCTACAAACTCAAGAGGAAGAGTAGATGAAGCCTTGGGGCCCCCTCCTGGTGCCATGGCATTGGAGTTAGGCGCAACTACTGGGGAGTGCGAACATATCCGACAGGATCAACAACAGTCGATATCAGGCGTGATCAACCCAAGGTGCGGCAGCAGATCGACCACGTGTGTATTCTCTAGTTTATTTTTTCTATTTGATTATTTTAAGGTCAATAAAGTTTAACGTAAAATTATTATTTTGTATTTGATTTATTTTCATAAATATATATTTTATTGGATTTTTTTTGCAACTTTATTGATATAACATAATGATTATGTAATCATAAATCAATAAATTTTAATATCTTATATTGAATTAAATATCAATAAATTTTAAATTTTAACGTGAATGTGTAATTTTTCATTTGATTTATTTGTATAGATGTATATATTTTTGATAAGTTTTTGCAATTTTATTAATACAATAAAATGATTGCATTTGGTCTCATATAACACTTTATTTTGTGAAGGATGATACTTTGTGGGTTTTTGAAATACATATGTACTATGGAGTTATGAGAAAAACTTTTTGATTTCAATCATGGAAGGATACTAAATGTAACATGAATTCAAAATATCTTAGCAAAAATGTTTGATAAAAAGAGATTATATCTTTTTTCCAAATGAACAATATGTATCATTCAATCTTTTCAATAAAATTTTGAACTATAATAAAATTATAGAAGAAAAAAAGAAAAATGATTGTGCAACCATCAATAAATTTCAATATGAATTTGTAGTTTTTCATTTGATTTATATTTTCATTCACATATGTTATTTTTATTTTGACAATTTTGACAATTTTATTGATACAACAAATAATTGCACAATAACAATGATTGTTTTAATAAAAATTAATTTTTAAAATTAATTTTCATAAATATGTATTTACTTAATTTTAAATGTATTTTTTAAATTAATTTACTTAAAATTAAAATAGAATTTATAAAATTTAAGAATATATAAGTTTATATACTTATATTATGTTATTGTTATGTTATGTTGTGTGTAGTTGATTATACATACATGTGATATTGTATATTGCATAAAATTAACATAAAATAATTTGAGATTAATAAGTTTAAAAGTTAATTTTTAATTTATTAATTTGTTTTATTTTAATGTGTATGTATATTTTATGAATTTATTTTATAATTTTATTGATCAACAAAATGACTATACAACTACACATATATCAAGTATACTTAAGCATGTATTCTTTTAAGTTTAAAAAAGTTTAACATAAATTTGTAATTGTTTTATTTGGTTTATTTTAATGTGTATGTATATTTTTATAAATTTGTTTCATAATTTTATTGATTAACAAAATGACTATATAACTGTACATATATCAAATATACTTTCATATATATATATATAACTATTCATATATCAAATATACTTACACATATATCATATATCAATATACATACTTTGTGAGCGTAGATCTGAAAAATTACCTACATGAGTGGGTGTGCTTGCGAAGAGAAGAGCGCAACCCTTCTCATAACAATGCCCTTGATCTTGTTTATTTTTATACGTTTATTTTATGAATATTTGAAAAAGGAAAGAACGTTTAATTGAATTATGAATTAAATCTTAAATATGCCTGAAATAAAACGTTTCTTTATGAGCTAAATATTATGTAAAAAGTGTATGCAAATTGGGCAAGCGACCCATCATACAAAGGTTGATTGATTAAATTATGCAATACATAGAATGAACCCATAAAAATGAAAACATTGAACCAAAATAAATATTTAAATTTCCATTGAAGTTTGATTTCTTTTTTTTAAAAATGTGGTTCACCATTTGTTAGAGGGCTACTCCACGGAAAATTCCAATACCTGATATTCAAACTGAATCAAGGTATGGTCAACTCATCAATCACAACATTTATTACAAAGGGCTATGCAAGAGCAACATGTCACTTACAAGAGTAGAACCTGGGTGGGAAGGGTAACATTCATTCCTCCCAACCACCCAAGCTACATCCATTTGACAATTGAAGTTGAAGTTTGATTTCTTATTATCACATTGAACCAAAATAAATATTTAAATTCTCATTGATGATTGAGTTCTTATTATCATTGGGTGACTCGTGAGAGAGGCGACCCCTTTTCTTTAACACATTTACTATACTTGGAACTTGAGCGAAAAAAGGGCGTATCCCAATATGTATAAACCTGACAACTTATAGTTAGTGGGAATAGCTCAAAGGCCCGGCACAAGGTTTGTCATTACAAGGATGAATGGTAAATTTATTCAAGAAAGGATAAAGAACTTACTATTAAAGTATAAGGACATCACCTTCGTTCTTTGAGTTATAAGAAAGTAAGACAACTCTTGATAGAAGATCTTATACCTTCCTAGTGGATTTTGGCTCAGCATGGAGATGTCTTCTCAACAGGAAACATACATTGAATAAAGAGTTAGATGGTCGGAGGAAAGTCAAAGTCAAGTCTTCAGTTGGTCAGGTCATTTAGACAATTATGTTTTCCTCAATGTAAAATTTTTACTATTGTTCAAGAGAATGTCAAGACTTAATGTGTAATTTAAGTTATTATTAGGCTATGCTTGATATTTTGATATTGATAGAGATGTAATTGAACATAAAGTGGTTAAAGTTTTGAATAAGACTGGCTTAGCAAATTGGGTAAATTTTTATCTTAAAATAATGCATTATAATCCTTTATTTATGTTCTCAAGTAAAGATGCATTCAATAGAAGTGTCTATTTCATCCTTTTATGAGTATGAAATGTATAAGTGTCTTCCATAAGTTATTTAGGTAAGAAGAATGACAAGTTGGAATAAATAGGCAATATTATAGTATGGTATTAAAGGGATAATGAACATGCTAATAAATATATGTGAATAAATGACGTGGCTTTAAGTTTATGAATGGTATTAAAGTGTCCTTATGTTAACATGGATTAATAGTTATGTTATAAATCACCTTGATTTGATTGTAAGGAAGTGGTCATTTAAAGACTTAACGAATAAAGCATGCATTAAATGGATTACTAATAAATGATAGTTATGAATATAGATATTATAAGTTAGTAGATTTAATCATACATTACTTGTGTGTAGTAAATAAACATGACAAAGGTATGTTGATATAATATTACATGCACCTAACATATATGATTGTTGAGTAAAGTCAAAAGAAAAATTTTATACCCTTATTTCCAAAATTAGCACTATGGAAACTGGGGACATTACAAGTGGTATCAAAGCACCGGGTTACAACACCGCGGTCTATGGATTCACATACGAATAGGTATGTTGTGTACTTCATGAAGTATTTGAATACATGTGAGTCTATAATAATTGGTTATCTCATTGACATACATGGATTGAGTCAAATGTTTATTGAACATATAAAACATGATATTGAAAGTACAATAAAAACTAAGTGTGGTATGGAAAGAATTTCCAAAACTTGGCATGACTAATTGAAATGCATCAAAACAAACTAGTTTATAAAATATCATAAAAACTTGAGGTAAGTGATTATCATTACATATATTTTGAAAGAATAGTCACATAAATGTTTTCATCGTAAGTCGTAAATACTAAGAAAACATGTAGACGAAACTAGAAAAGCATTATGATTGATAGTGACATGAAACTTGACATAGGTAAATCCACGAAAGAAATACAAATTGAAAACTATCATCAGTCTAGAGGTGGTCATAAGGACTCTAATAATGCTTGAGACGTCTATTTTATAAAAAGAACAATTACATTACAAATGCATCTTAAGTACCAAGAAGCGTATGATATGTAAACGAAACTACATGAGTCCTAACATTAATGATGAAGTAAAGATAGCATTAAAAGATGAGTGCATATTCAAGCATATGAGAAAGTTAGGTGTGAATTATAAAATACATACAACTATGTTGTCAAAAAAGTAATGCATCAAGGTCATGCATAAAAAAATTGTGTCCCATCAAGAGTTTATGTGCACTCAAAATAAGTTTTTTTGTTGTCGTAATGTTTAATTATTAACTAAATAAATTATGATATAAATGACTTATGGAAAGAGATTGTAAGTGAAACATGCAGGTGCGCATGAGTGCAAGAATATTTGCCAAGGTTGGTAAATAGAAAGCAGTACATGAAGTAACTTCTAAAACCGAGTTGAGATTCAACAAAAGGTTTTGAAGTATCATATTATTAAATTCGTTTAAGATAATGTTTAGCATTTATAAAGTGCATAGTTATTAAAAAGATTATTGATGCCAAGTTAGAAGGACTCTGGAGAATTGTGAATACTTACCCTTATTATGGTTTGATGTTGAGTCAAAGGATTGTAGAGCATCAAGATTACTAGATTTATTATGTTGATATGATGTTGAGATGGAAAGCTCTGTAGTATTAATGCTAATTTGAATTTATATGCTTAAAGTAATGTTGAGTTGGTGAGCTCTAGAGCATCAATAAGTTATAGACTTAGTATGTTGATTTGACAATGAGTTTGTGGGATCTAAGGATTTATTATGTGTTTATGTTGAATAACAATGTGATTAATAAGTGTTTATTTGATGATTGAGTTGATAGGGTTTGGAACATCAAATTATAAATGTGATGATTATGTATTTAATTGATGATTAGCAGATAACCTTCGAAAAATTAAAATATAACTAACAATGTGATGATTAGGTGTTTAATTGTTGTTGAGATGATAAACTCTGGAATATCAAAGTATGACTAACAATCTGATAATTATGCATTTAGTTTATGTTGAGATGGTAGGCTCTGGAACATCAGGTATTATTATCGATGTGATAATTATGATATTGCATTTATTCAAGTTTTAATTATATGTCATGATGACTGACAATGCTTTGAGGTTATTGCAGGTAATGGACAATGGAAACTACAATAAGACCATAAATTAAAAATGAAATGTAAATTTATGAAACCTGCGATAAAAATCAAGAAAATTAAAGTTAGTAAAGAAGTTATGAAACATTTGAACTTATCATGGGGAACGCTTTGAGATTATAAGGCTCTTAAAAACTTCAAGAAATATTTATACAATAAACCATTTTTTTAATCAAAATGAAGAAAAGAGATGGAATAAATAAAAATCTAAAGTCTAAAGAAAGAGAACCTAAATTAAAATAAAATCCTTTCCCAACAATACAAGTTGCAGGGAAAGGACATTACGAGGGGTAAATGGTCCTTAGTACAATGGAGGGTTCAACCATAGGTTTTTGTGCGCTCAACTTTCCATGATCGCCAAGTCCAAGAAGGATTGTGGGATAAAAGGGATACTATTTACAATACTTTACAAAGGGCTAGTAAACAAACCTTGTGGCTACTTTGCATTAGTAATTAAAGATAGAAAACAACATTGAACTTCAACCATGATTATGGAAAAAAGGTAAGACTCATTATGATGTTTTAAATTGGTGTTGAGCTTGTAGGATTTAGAGCACCTGAGTAGTTAAGACTCATGATGTTTGAGATTTAGTGCTGATCTTGTAGGCTCTAGAGCACTTGAATATTTAAAACTCATTATGATGTTTGGATTTAGTGTTGAGCTTATAGGCTCTAGAGCACCAAGATATTTAAACTACAAGGAATCACTAAAGTAATTGGTGTAGTGTGAGTACTTGTTGTACTCTTAGCACTTGGGGTGCTAGTTATTATTAATGGTTGTGTCACAACCTTGAATAGCATAGGTAGGAAATACGCCAAGGAAGGGTATTGTCCTCATGTTGGGCAAGTTGTATGATTTTGTTATAAGCATGCTTTGCTAATGTTATGCTTATGTTCATATTACGATCATGTTATTTTTATGTTATGTTCATGGTCATGTTATAACTTATGTGATGAAAATTGATATATGTTTGAAAAAGAATGTCAATAGTGGCTAAAAGTATCTGGAAAGAAGTACTTCCAAACATAGAGTATGGATGAATGTTTTTTGACGCCATAGGAAAGAAATATGGTTAAGAGTATATGGCAATGTTAGGTTCCATGAAAAAAAGAAAAAATGAAAAATAATTTTGTATCATGATCTATATGCATATCATGTATGACTAAGAGATAGTGTAGGTACATAAAGATCACAAATGAAAGCTTTGTGAGTGAAATGGACTCTAAAGGAGTTGTTATCGAAAAAAAAAAGAAAAAAAAGGTTGTTAGAAATAAATTATGGTTTATGATCATATGTATGCATGTTTTTGTGCTGAAATTATTGAAATAATTACCATTGTTTGTGAAAATATAGGCTTGAAAAGCAAGGAATCTTGAATACATGTAAGTAAAGATGTAAAGGCGAGTAAGAAAACTTGGAAAAATGTAATTGCAAAGATAAATGAAAGTTGAAAGATAGAGTTTTTAAAGGGTACAAACAATGAGGACAATGTTATTCTTAAGGGGGGAGGATGCAATATCCCATTCCTTTATTCCTATACTTGTAACCAAAAGAGAAATTATGTACCCACTCGTGGAAAGGAGCTCAAGCAGGTGCTCCATAGGTAAAAATCCGGAAGTATGAATATAAATTCCTAAGTTGTATTGTGAATTGTAGACTTAGAAGACTGAAGACTTAACACGACTTAAATGACAGGGGCATGGAATTCACTAGGGGTATAAGTTGAATGGCTGGGTGTCCATGAGTTGACGACTATTGTCATCTTGGTGCCATAGGAACTTAACAATGAAATTGAACTGTGATGTTCATTGAGACAACACTTAAGTTTATAAGTGATGCATAATTTAATGATTAAAGGTTAGTCCTAGGTAGGGACGTCGAAGAAATTAATACACACCGCAAGGCATAAACACATATCTATGTTAAGAACTCGTGTCAACCCTTCTCTTTATTTTGTTAGTATATTTTGTTGGAAACGTATGCTTTGTAAGTCGTCCCATTAGTATGTTGTATTATCCAACATTCATGGGGAGTAAGTAATAGTTGTTAAGTCGTCCAATTAATATGTTGCATTATCCCACATTCATGGGGAGTAATAGTGTTTAGATTAGAATTAGTATATAAGTATGTGTTGAGGCTAATGAAAGCATTGTAGAGTTATTTTGTATTGAGATTGATCAAAGGAGGTTTCCCCCTCAAAGTGGCATGCGATTAATAAAACCTCTTCTGTGATCCATTATTTCTGTTATATCATGCATTCTCATTGTTTATTGCAAGAGGTTCTCCTCATCTAGTATGAGATCACTTTCTTGAGCTCGTTGGGTGGATATTCTACCAATTTTTTTCTTTTGCAGTGCTTCCTAGCGCTGCGATCATTGCAGTGGTTCTTCTTCTTGCAGCGGTATTATTCATTCAGAACATGGAATAAACCCTATCTGCTTAACTGTGGGAAGTACTTGGGCATAGCCCTAAAAATCATTGTGAGGAGTACCACAGGAAACCCGAAGTAGTTGGCCATTGAGAGGACCTTCCAAGCAAAAAGGGCATCGACCCCTACTGGATTGATTAGATTCCCACCCGTGAGGAAAACCAAAGAGCTTTCGTTTGTATCCAAGTGGTTAGCAGTTTTACCTGCGCCATGGAGTGAGGGGTACTGCCCCAATACACAAGATGTTAGACAGCCTTGGTGGCCGAGTGACTCCTATGAACCTTTAGGAAGCTGAACATACCTGGGGTTCATATCCATTTCCAGTTGATAAAGCACATCTTTCGAGAACCACCATAGATCATTTCCTCAGAAAGACCATATCCTCAGAAGAATCCACTATTGTTCCATTCAAAACTATGGTTCCCCAAAGAACCCAAATCCCGCCAGCTCCTAGAACCACTCCTATGAAGCATTTGTCTGAAGCAGAGATGCCAGAATGTTGGGAAAAAATGGGTTTGTTATAATTGTGATGAGAAATTAACACGGGGACATAGATGTGCCAAGAAAAAGCTCTATCTCTTGGATGTGGATTCTCCACTTGCACTTGAATTTGTTTATGATGCTCAAGATCCAATAGATGTTGAGGGTGACATTCAACAACTGCCTGTTGACCTTCCTTCTCCAGAGGACCAGCCATATATATCTCTCCATGCCTTAGCTGGAGTCACCACTCAACAAACCATGTGGGTCAGAGTTTTCTTCAAAAAATTCCCTCTTACAATAGTCATTTATTCTGGTAGCACTCACAACTTCATTGAACCAAGGATCACCAAACAGGATGATTGTTTTGTCCATCCTTGCTCCATCTTTGAAGTCATGATTGCCAATGGGGGCACCTTACCTTGCAAAGGGAAGTGTTGTAATGTGTGCATCTCTATGGGGGATTATAACTTGCATTCTGACATGTTTTCCTTACCCTTAGGCGGCCCTGATGTGGTTTTGGGCACTCAATGGTTATGCACACTTGGACCCATTTTATGGGATTTTATTGAACTTTGGATGCAGTTTTCAATCAATGGTAAAAAACACACATTGTGGGGCTTACAACCAGAGTTTATCGGCATCATCAGTTTGCATCGCATGGAAAATATTCTTAAGAAGAGTTCACATGGTGTCATCGCTCAGCTCCATTTTATTCAGATGAAACCTTCAGTAGTATCAACTACTCCATTGGATCTACAACAAATTTTGGATAGATATGCATGTGTGTTTGCGGAGCCAATGGGATTTACACCTTCCATACCAGAGGACCATCATATTCTGCTCCTTCCTGGAAGCGTCCCTCCCAACATCATGCCCTATTGCTACCTGTATCACCACAATATAGAGATTGAGATGCTTGTTCGTGACTTACTGAAGCAAGGTGTTATTTTCCCTAGCACTAGTTCTTTCACCTGTTCTTCTTTTCCGAAACAAATATGGGTCATGGCGCCTTTGCATCAACTTTCAAGCACTTAATCAAATCACAATGAAGGATAAGTTTCCAATTCCTGTTGTTGATGAGCTTCTGGATGAGCTCCATGGTGCTCATTTTTTCTCCAAGCTGGATCTTCGTTCTAGGTATCACCAAATTCGGGTTCATGAGGATGATATCCCTAAAATAGCTTTCCATACACATGATGGCCACTATGAATTTTTTGTCATTCCATTTTACCTCACAAATGATCCTTCCACGTTCCAGGCATTGATGAATAAAATAGTCTAGTCCTACTTGCAAAAATTTATTCTGGTCTTCTTTGATGATATCTTCATCTATAGTAAAACATGGGTTGAGCATCTCCAACATCTGGATCTTGTACTGCAACTTTTCTGTGATTGTCATCTTTATGCCAAATAGTCTAAATGTGTTTTTGGACAGAAGGAAGTAGAGTATCTTGGGCCTATTGTTTCAGCTCAAGGGGTTTGTGTCAATCCTACCAAAATAGATTCCATGAAAAATTGGTCGCATCCTCAGACCCTAAAGAGCCTTCGTGGATTTTTGGGACTTACTGGCTACTACCGCAAGTTTGTTAAGGATTATGGGAAGATTGCAACGTCATTAACAGACCTACTAAAAAAGGATGCTTTTGCATGGACACCTGCTGCTGAGTGTTCCTTTCAGAAACTAAAACAAGCTATGTGTACCACACCTTTTTTAGCTATGGCTAATTTTTCCAAGCCCTTCACTATTGAGAGTGATGCTTGCGACAATGGACTTGGTGTTTTCCTCCTCCAAGATGAACATTCCATTGCATTCACCAACAAACCCCTTTCTCGTAATAATTTAGCCGCCTCTACATATGAGAAGGAAATGATGGCTATTTTGCATGTCGTACAGAAGTGGCGTCCATACCTATTAGGGAATCATTTCTACATCAAGATTGATCACCAAACTCTGAAATATTTCTTGGAACAAGGGGTCTCATCCCTAACGCAACAGAAATGGGTTAGCAAACTCATGGGTTATGACTATGAGACCACTTACAAGAAGGGTAAGGACAATCTTGTGGCAGATGCTCTTTCCTGCACATTTGATGACCATGCTTCTCTTTCAGCTATTTCTATGCCTATTCCAAATTGGTTACAATTTGTTCAGCAAGGCTATGCCAATGAATCTTCCTTATTTAAAATCATCCAACAGTTGGCAAGTAATCCTTCTATTGTACTACATTACTCTTGGGATGGTTCATCTTTGAGATACAAGAGCCGTCTGGTGCTTCCCTAGAGCACAGATCTTCACCAGGTTGTCTTCTATGAACTCCATGCTTCTCCATCGGCAGGGCACTATGGGTTCCTCAAAAACGTATGAGCGAGGATGATGTAAATTATTTTGGAAGGGAATGAACTGAGAAATTAAACAGATGGTTTCCGAATGTGATACCTGCTAGTGCCACAAGGGTGAAACTACACTCCTCCCCTACTTGCTTGAACCCTTTCCCATCCCTACAAGGATTTGGACAGATATTTCAATGGATTTCATTGAAGGGCTCCCTAAATATGGAGGGAATACAGTAATCTTGGTTGTGGTTGATCGACTCTCCAAATATAGTCATTTGTGTGCTCTCAGCCATCCATATACCACCTCCTCAGTTGCCCAAATGTTCATGGACCATTTTTTTCATCTTCATGCAATCCCTTCTTCCATTGTCTTAGACCACGACGCAAATTTCACAAGTCATTTTTGGACCGAACTCTTTTGCCTCACTAGAACCAAACTGAATATGAGTTTAGGATATCACCCACAAACAGATGGTCAGACTGAAGTCACTAACAAATGTTTGGAAACTTATCTTTGTTGCTTCACCTCTAAACAACAATGATCAATGGGAAAAGTGGCTCCCTCTCGTCGAATGGTGGTACAATCCTTCCTATCATACTGCATCTAGAATGACTCCATATGAATCCGTTTATGGTCAGACATCGCCAGTGCTCCTTCCATACACTCCCAACAGTTCACCCGTTCAGGTAGTTGACATAGTTCTTTGAAACCGTGATCAGATTTTTCACATTCTATAGGAGAATCTTCACATGGCAAGAAATTGCATGAAATAGCAGGCCGATTAACACCATTATGAGTGCACCTTTCAAGTCAGTGATATGGTTTTTCTTCGTTTGTAGACTTATAAGAAATCCTCGCTAAAACTCAAAGGGCATTAGAAGCTGGCTCCAAATTTCTATGGGCCATATAAAGTTCTTCAGAAGATTGGGTTTGTTGCTTATAAATTGGAACTTCCTCCTTCTTCTCGCATTGACCCAGTCTTTCATGTCTCTTGTCTCAATAAAGTGATTGGCACCAACATCAGAGCACAAACTATTTTACTAGAGCTGGATAAGGAAGGATCCATCTTTTGGAACCAGAGGCCATCCTCAATCAACACACTTGTCAGCTCTGCTCTTGGTCCATCACAGAGGTCTTAATTTAGTGGCACGACATGCAACTAGAGGATGCTACATGGGAACCACTCCTTTAGATTTAGCAGCAGTTTCGACATCTAACGATTTGAGGACAAAGCTTTTCTAAGAGGGAGGGGATGTTAAGAACATGTGTCAACCCTCCTCTTTATTTTGTTAGTATATTTTGTCAGACGCATATGCTTTGTAAGTCGTCCCATTAGTATGTTGTATTATCCCACATTCATGGGGAGTAAGTAATGGTTGTTAAGTCGTCTAGTTAATATGTTGCATTATCCCACATTCATGGGGAATAATAGTTGTTTAGATTAGACTTAGTATATAAGTATGTGTTGAGGCTAATGAAAGCATCGAAGAGTTATTTTGTATTGATCTTGTTGAAAGAAGATTTCCCCCTCGAAGTGGCCTGCGATTAATAAAATCTCTTCTGTGATCCATTATTTCCGCTATATCGTGCATTCTCATTGTTTATTGCAGGAGGTTCTCCTCAATCTATGACTTAACGGTTAACAAGAGGACGATTAGTACTGATAAGTAAAATCAAGAAATTAGTCGATATGTCATTGATATCTTTGCCTCCGCAAATACATGATAATATTGGAAGATAATGACTTAAAGTGGTTAATTTTCTCAAAGAGATATAGTCAAGATTAAATTAATTGAAAGTAATTATCTTGAATTAAATTTAAGACAATTAGTTAAAGCAAGTTAAAGATAAGTTAAGTTTATTATCTTATGTTATTTAGCTAAGTGAAGCTAAGTAGAAAAAAAAATTAACTAAGTTAAAGTTAGCTAAAAGTTAATTAGTTAAGTTATAATTAAATATAAGTTATTTATCTTAAGTTAATTGGCTAAAGTTAGCTAAAATTAATTTGTTGAGTTAATTATCTTATGATTAGCTAAATTGAACTAAAGAGTAGTTAAATATAGCTAAGATAAAGTTAGTCAAGTAAAAAAAAAAAGGTAGCGCTAGTTTTTATTGAAACTATAGCTAAAAGCCATCTCAAACTAAATATTGAATTAAAAGACTTAAAAAGAGAGAAACATGGTAGGGATTTTGGGTTCTTTTGGGGAATTACGACATATATGGGGACCCTCTTCAATAGGAGGAAACACAACTATGGTTCGAAAATCAAGCTCCAGAGGAGAGTGGTTCCCATGGACATTACAACCTTTCGTATCTATGATTATACTTGCACATCCCAAAGAGAGGGCATGAGGACTATAAAAAGTATAAACCTTGATATTGGGTTATATATATATACCTTTATTTTTTATATTTTTGGGCATGATAAGAGTGTGTTGATTCATGCTAAGAAAACTTTTGCAATTTTACTAAAGTTTTGTAATTTTACTAATAAAATAAAACAATTATATAATAATAAATCCATAAATTTTAATATGAATTTAGATTTTTTTATTTGATTTATTTTCATTCATATAAATTTTTTTACAATTTTATTAATATAACAAAATGAACATACATGCATAAATCAATATATTTTATATGTTATATTAAATGATTAATAAAATTTAACATAAATTTATTGTTATTAATCTTTTAATAGAATTAAGGTGAAATTTATAATTTTATTCGAAGTAATATAAGGGGTAGCAGGAGGGGGAGAGATCCTTGTGGATCCAGACAGATTGACTGGATTTACATACTCCTGAGGTCTTAGAGTATACATTAACTATATAGTTGAAGCATTAGCGCATTGGCAAGGACTTCATCAAGCATTGGTTTTAAATATCAAAGAGATAATTGCTTTTGGAGACTCCCAAATGATCATCCAGGCTCTAGTCACCCACAGTCTCCCCAGACATTTGAAGCTTCATCAACTAATTAAGAAAATTAAGATCTTTTTTTATTTTTATTTTTTTGTAAGTAAGAAGCCTTTCTTTATATTAACAACAAAAGAGAAAAATACAGCCCAAAACCTTCAGTCTAGATCATAATATCAGCCACTACTTGGCCTTTCCAAAAAATAAATTCACCCACATCTCCATAGGACTGAGAAACCTAAAGTCTCAAAAAAACCCCACTTTCTTGACAGTTTGAGCATAATCCTTCTTAACTACTGTTAGACCATTCCTACAAACTAATAATGACAGATATACATCCAAACTTAAAAACCATACATGCCAATGCTGACCTACATCATACCTAGGAGCCATCGCACTTGACCACTTATAACCGAAAATAAGGAAGATTCGAGGTACCACTCTGGCGTGAGATCTCCTCCACCTATTTCAGAAGCGTCGCTGGCAACATAGTTGGAGGAACCAACACCCCAAGCCTCTTTAGGATCAAATCCACCTTAATTTTGAGCTGGTTGATGTTCGAGGTTAATGATTCTCTCCATTTATCCATACAACCAACTGCTTCCTCCACCATCTCCTTGCCCCACGCCACCCGACCAACTAAGTTTTTCATGACCCAGAATAGGACCACAGTCTTCTCATACATGATAAACCTACCAGTAGAATGTACAGGGTCAAGGATCCACTCTTCGGCCTTTTGACACTCTTCCTAGAGAATTTCTCTGTCAAACTCTTCCCATAGTCGTTTCTCCGAGTCATTGACTCTCTTTTGAATTTCGTTGGTGAGCTCTAACTCATATATCCTAGCCTCCAACAACGCCTTACTCTGACTGCGTGAAAACCTACTCGACTCTTCCTCTTGGTGCTTTCCATTACCTTGTCACCCCACATGTAGAAAAACTTCAGAGGATAAGGCACCCTTTTATTTCCGTAAGATATTGTTATGGAAACAACAACATATAGATGACTTGTGGCATAACCTCCATCACCCCACTCCTATATAAATAGCAGGTTCCAAATTAAATCCATCATATAAGCACTGTGTACCATGATACTGCGGGTACTGTCTGTAGTCTGGGCCAAATAACTTTCATACAAGCCCACATATTTCCCTATTCTATTACTCATGCTTCTCATCGCTCAAAAGATGGGCTGCTGGAGTTGGTTTGATGCATAATTAAATCCCAAGCTCTTGGGAAGAACACAAAGTGCTACAAGGGACAAAGGGACGCAGACACAAGTATACGCAAACTACGACAACAATGGACTATAGTTTTCTTGCTCTTCAATTCCTCCTCTTCAATGTATCCAAAGGGTTCCTTATATAGTGCTTCAATGGGGTAATGGAAGGTCAAACCCGAGCGATCTCGAGGCATATGGAAGGCCAAGAGACAAGTGACTCGGATCCACATCAAGGAAAACTCCAAAAATATTTGGCCTTTTGCACACATCCCGATGTATGCGGGTTTAAGGGTAACATCCACGTATATACGTGAGAAAGGGATTAAAAGTTGCACACAACAAATAATAGGTGTTTTTAGGGATGATCTTGGAAACATCAAATGTACAAAAATGGTCCATGGGGTCTAAAGAGTCTGTAGAGGGACATGGAAGGCCATAAAAGTGTGATTAACCATGTGTGGTAAAATCAGCTGTAACAGCTTTACACAAAGCTTTGAACAAATAAGTAACTGTACCTAAAATCTCTTCATTTTTTTCCTATATGGTTCTGAAGCTGGTCTATGCTGCTTCAGCTATTGCCTCAGTTATCATTTTCACGTCTTCACTGTCTAAGATGATGGTATTTTCATTTATGTAAGACTTCATCTTCTTTTTCTTCCTTCTGTACTGTACTTGTTCTTTTTGAGGTTCTCCCCCTTCCTTTTTTGTTTCTAGGTCTGTCGGGGTCGAGTTAGAATGACTCTCTACGGAGTCCAAATACTCTAGTGGATTTTCTTCTTCCTTCCCCTCATATGGGTTTTCTTCTTGTAGTTATTCTTCCTCTTGTCAAAGTTGATCTTCTGACACCAGAATGTTAGATTTTCATAAGATCTGATTAAATTATCTAGGATATTTATCTGAAAGAATAACAAGTACAACAAAATGCATAAGATATAAAAGATACACAAGACACAAAGATTTTCATCGAGGAAACCATAAAGGAGAAAACCCCGCAAACTTCTTCAGAACAGTAAGATGATCAAAAGTAGTAATAAGAAATGTTCAGTGGCTATCTTTCTCTTCTCTTCTGACTATCTCTCCCTCTCATATGCCTTAGAGAGATGTGAGGTGTGTATAAATGAGGGAGATCACCTCCCTATTTGTACCCTTTCAAGTCATTGACAAAATATAAACTCGAGCCTACATGTCATCTCACATGGGGCCCACTTCTCCTAGAGAGACCACAATTACATATTAGATGATGTTACACTGGGGACTATTGCCCCGATTTACAACAGAGGTTGTACCTCAAGGTATAGACACAATTTAGACATCCCGTAAAGGGGTAATACACATCCCCAATGGGGGTACAACAACATACAATGATAATATACATCAGAATATCTTCCGAAGTTACAAATACATCAACACTCCCTCCTAACTAGGAAGGTATTCTCTCTCTACACAGTCATCAACACATCTGGTCAGGTCTTCATTTCATCGTCATCATCATGGAGTCATAGAGTCTTCATTATAGCTGCTGCCATCATCTTCTTATAATTTGATCATCATCCCATACTATTTGTCATTAGAAGTTTCTACAGTGCCAACCCTTTTAGATGTTGGATGTAGGCATAGACTCTATGCAGGTCTTCATCATCTCTATGAGCAAGACATCATGTAGGTACATCCCAGGACTTATTATATGCCTCATGCAAAACCTGCGGGATCTCCTAGGATTGATTATATGCCACTGCAAAACTTGAAGGAGAATCCTAGGACTGATTACATGCCTTGCAACACATGTGTACCCTACTGTTACCTCATCATATTTAGATCATCTTGTCATCACACTGAGCAAATCCTAGATACACATAACACAACACTTACATCAACAACAATGGGAGGCCCATCCTACCACCATGTCAGAAAGGATCTCAACACTTACATCAATGAACATAGGAGGCCTAGCCTACCACCATGTCAGAAAGGCGCAACACTTACATCAATGACCATTCTAGGCCCAGCCTGCCACCATGTCGGAAAGGCTATCAGCACTTACATCAATGAGCATGGGAGGACCAACCTGCCACCATGTTGGAAAGGCTCAGCACTTACATCAACGACCATGGGAGGCCCAGCTTGCCACCATGTTGGAAAGGCTTTCAACACTTACATCAACGACCATGGGAGGCCCAACCTGCCACCATGTCGGAAAGGCTCTCATGTGTATCTTCGTCTTCCGGACTCATCACTTCCCCTTGGAAGGAACCTCAATATGATGTACACCAATATTCTCTTTGAAGTATTCAAACTTCACTCTGGCCATTTCTAGCATAGAATCACATAAGGACTGATTACATCCAAGGATAACCTGCGAGTTTTTCCAGGACTGATTACATCCGAGGACAACCTGCAAAACTGATTACGTCTGAGCAACCTTCGATCTTTGTCAGGATTTTATGCTAAGACAACCTATCTCATCGGCTATTCTAGAAGTCATCACTCCCTCTTTCGAGATATCTCGATCTAGATCACATATTGTAGCTTCACTGGTCCTCTCTGGATCATACAAAAATGCAGGTAAGATTAATCAAATCAAATAGTAGCTTTATAAAGAAACATACTACCTCACAAATAACTGAGCAAGTGGCAACATATGTTTCCTCAATTTTACTTAGTGCCAACACAAGACTTCTTCCTACTAAACCAAGAGATCACCCCTAATCCCATACTGAAGTAGCACCTCAGAGTGCTCTTCCTATCAATGGAACTCCCTTCCCAATATGAATCCACATAACCTTCCAGGTTAATCTTTCAATTCGCATCATACTTGAGCCCATAATCAACTGTACCCTTCAGGTACATCAGAATATGCTTTGCAACAATCAGGTGAATATGTCTCGGATCCATCAGAAACTAGCTCAACGTGTTCACAACAAAGCAAATATTTGGTCTTGTATTTGTCAGGTACATCAAGGATCCAATCATCTGACGATACATCATGGCATCAACCGACTCTAATGAAGCATCACTCATTAGATTCAGGTTTTATGCCATAGGTGTGGCCATGGCCTTGGAGTCGATCATCCCAAACCTGTTCATTATCTCCATTGCATACTTCCCTTGTCCAAAGGGAGATTCCATCCGCACTCTCCCACACTTCCATGCCTAGAAAGTAGTGCATCATACCCAAGTCCTTCATCTCGAATTTGACAGCAAGCTTTCTCTTCGTGTCAGCAATCAACCCATCCTCATCTGTCACAAATAGGTCATCTACATACAGTAGAATTATCACTGGGTTCCCTTCCTCAACCTTGTAGGAAAGTTTTGAATCCTCTTTACTCCTGGTAAATCCCAAAATAGTAAGGAAGTTGTCAATCCCATCGTACCACTTTGAACCTGATAATCTTCTACAGTCACTCCCTCTTAAGCGGAGAATCATTCTCCCTCTTCCTTTTGTACTCTATGTATTGAAACATTCTGTAATGGAGTGAGAAGTAGCTTCCTCTGCTACTAATATTCTATGTATCCATCTAGGGTCACTGGATACCAAGATCCTCTATCTTGAAATTTGTTGACAAGTTTTTCTCGCACCCATCTGTGAGCTTGTAATCCTCTATAGGCTTTCATCTTCAATCTTGTAGTAAAGGTTAATATATTCATCACTCTAGGTGATCTTCAAGCTCCTTATGTAACTGTATGTTCTATCCCATGGGTGCCTTTTGAGCTTGTACAAGTCCTTCTTTAATTTGCACACATGAGTCTTCCTGTCATGTGTCTCAACTCCCAGTGGATGCTCTACGTATACTTCATCCTTGACTACATCATTAAATAATGTTATCTTGATGTCGTATTATGTATCTCCCATCACATACCTGTACGTATGGATATAATGGAAGTGTACCCCATCACTGGTGCAAATGGCTCTTCATAGTTTGTGCCTTCTTTCTGTGAGAATCCTTGTGCTACGAATCTTTCCTTGTATCCCATGATGGTGCCATCTACTGCATTCTAGGTCTTGTAGATCCACATAGAAGACACTACGAAATTCCCATCAGGTCTCGACACTGCATCCTAGACATCATTCTTCTTGAACTAGTACTCTTTGATCATAGTCTCCTTCCCTTTCCTCTTGGGTACTTCATCATAGATGGAAGGTTCTGCATCAATGATGTCGCTCAACAGTGTCACATAACTAGAGTGTGCCTGAGGCCTCTTGCCTTATTTGTAATTCTCGTCATACTATTCTTCATATTTTATTATTTCTCGTGCCCAAGGTGGTATTCATCTCTCGAGGTGGATCTACCGTTCTCTTTATATTCTTCTGAGGCTCTTTTTTTTCTCATGGTGTCTTTGACTTGGGAAGCTTCAGCTTCTTCTTCTAAACTTTCATTACTTGTTCTTTGGAATGATCTACAAGTCAAGTTCAATTGCATGATTAGAAACATATCGTAATTTCCAAAACATATTAATAGTGACAAATATATGTCACATAGCCATGTTGACTATTTTATCCAATGCTACAACATTCAACCATATCATGTATACATACAGTAACTTCTAAATGTATTCTACCCCAATGTTATTAAGAGTGTGTACTAATCCTAATATGTAAGCAAAGAGGTTTCAATCTAGATAATTAGTAATGGAATGTTGTACACCGTCATTGAATTCTTACCCATTATATGCAATTCAGTAGTATGAATGCAAAATACTTAAACATCAACTGAATATAAACAAATGTATAACTAAACAATATCATGAAATGAAAATTGAATACTTATCTTTATTTTTTTCGTGGGTAGACTCCTTCTTGATCCTTCAGCTTCATCATCTTCTTCATTCATAACAGCATCATTTCTTATCCAAATGCTAATATGGATAAGAGGTTCTTCAAGAATTGAGTCCTTCATATTCATCATTGCTTGAGTGATCTTCTTTGAATCGTGAGAGCTTGATCTTCAGTTGCTCCCATATTCTTTTCTCTTATTATGAGTCTATCTTCTTCTTGTGTGCACTCTTCCCAGAGTCTGCAGAAGGTAATCACTTCCTTCTGGCACACATTCCTCGAATGAATGAATCCCATGATCTTGGGAGGCCATTCAAGGTAGTTATAACAATCTATTTTTCTTCTTTGAATGCTTCTTAATAGCATCAAACACTTCCTTTTGGTTTCTTCAAGAAGGACACATGATGGATGAGATGATCTTTAATAGAATATGCAATGATTCTCTTGACTCTAGACTTATCCTCATCTCCCTCCATCTCTTAGAACTTCCTTACTGAAATACTGATCCAAGTAAATTTATTCAAGGATCACGAAGGTCCTATACTTCCATAATTGAAATTTGTCAGCTTCACTAAGCTTGTCATCAAGCTGGGTATGATTAGTCATTTTGAAATGAGAATCTTAAATGTAAATAGAAAAAATGTAGATCTTACCGATTTGAGGTGTCTGTCCTGGTTCTGGAGCTGGCTAATCTAGGGTTTGTTAGAGAAATCCTAATTTTAAAAACTTGGAATTTAAAACTTATGATTAGATAGAAATATGGGACTCTTCAAGGCGAGTTGTCCAATGTACTTATTTTCTGAAAACAGTGGAGGGAAGCCCTAGTTTTGCAATTTCTACTGTAAAAATGAGTGATATTGATGCTATTGTATCTCTGAAGGTTTGTCTCCTAACATTATGAAACTTCTTACTGAGATACCTTGATATTTCCACTTTCCAACCCCACAGGTTAGAGTAGAAGTGGATTCTCCAAGTGGGAATTATGCCGAGTTTCCCAAGGTGACTGGTTTTGGGGTTGTTCATCATAGAGAACTTGTACGGACTTCCATGTGTCACTGTTTTACATTCTGGGTCTTACAAGCATACCACAGAAACTAAAGTATGTTCCCAACCTGAAAAATATTATGAAATTTGGTTTGGACCTTCCTAGCCCGAGATATAGCAAATCTCCCTAGGTCACTTGTTTATGACCTTATTCTGGAGGAGGCTAGAACCCTGATTTGGAGGAACCTGTTGCGCCTGCAACATTTTCCCAAAATTCTAAAATTTTTTGGGACCCTCCTTTACTTCGAGTTATCCATTTTCCTTGCCTAGTTTCATGCTCTTGAGTTTTGCTTATGGATTTATGGCTCCTTCCCGAATTTTGAATGCTAGAATTTGACTGGTTTTTCATAGTTAGGATGTTTAAAGACTTCCATTGAAATTGAGTCCCTATCATTTTGCAAAAAGTTTTTTGAATTTTCGTTGCCAAGTCTTCATGTCGGACGTTTTTCTCCTTGTTTTCCCGACCGTTGCGGGCGTCTTTCGGTTTCTATTTCCCTTGCCCGCCCAGCCGTTGCGGGTGGCCTTCAGATCCTTCTACCCGTCTATCGCGCCGCTGTAGCGGAGGCTTGTCGATTCATAGTTGGCTGTGTCGAGCCCGCCATTGCGGGTGGCTCTCAAGTCCGCGTGGGTTTATCACTACCGCCGTTGCGGGGAATTTTCGACCCTTGATTTTCTTTTCCGTAGCGGACGATCTCTATATCCATCCCCGTCATTGTGGACCGTGTCGCATGACGAAACGATTGATCGTTGCCTCCGTTGCGGGTGATAGAGTGATGGGAGCGGTCCGCCGTTGCGGAGGTTTCCAAGCTCCAGACCTCTGATATAATTTCCGCCGACGCCCGAGGTATGTTTGAGCCATATTCGCCGTTGCGGGTGATAGAGTGGTAGGAAGGGTCCGCCGTTGCGGGTGGTATGAAGCTCGTGCCGCCCGACTTAACTTTCGGAGCCGCCCTGATTGATGTGACTTCTCGCACGTGTGGATGTGTTTATATATGTTGGGTGACAAACGGGGTTTTTTTTGTTGTTTTCGAAGGCGTTGTCGCGGTGAGACGAACTATCGAGTTTAGAAGCGCGTGAGAGCTAGCGGTTGGTGTACCTGTGGCCAGGTGGCAGGGGAAGAAGTCTAGCCATCATCTTCTCACCTCGTTAGGTGGATTGACAGGTAGGATCTTGACTCTTATCATCGTTTTTTTTTTAAGATTTCTTTTACGCGGTGGGGGGTTTTAAGATTTGGACCCGTCGTCCCGTTGCGCCAGCGGGGAGTTTCTCCCTTGGTTGGGTTTTTTCTTCAGTCGTCCACCTGGCGTTGCGCGCCGTTCGGTTAGGGTTCCCGGTTGAATTGTTTGGACGGTTATAGGGAGAGGGTTTTCGCCGTTTATGTTTAAAAGCCCGCATTTCCTTTTCTGCCGTTTCAGTCCTTTGGGGGGAAGCGAGGTGCAGGCGGCCATCATGCTGCCTGCACCTGGTGGTTATGATGGAGGTTTTGGGGCACCGGGGGCTGTTACGCTTTTCTACGCTAGGTTTCGTTGGGCGGTTAAATAATAGGAGCTGCGTTGCTGTTTTCTGTCTAGGGGTCGGGTTTGCACTAGCCACAGTCGCCGCGGTTTTTCTGACTCTCTGTTTACAGTCCGGGGTTGTGCGTCGTCTCAGTGGGAATTGGGGATGGCGCGACCTAGTTTTGCTATTGAACGCTGAAAGCCTTGGTAGGGTAAATAGGAAGGGTAGCGTGAGTCGGTAAATAGGAAGGGTAGGGTAAATAGGAAGGGTAGGGTAAATAGGAAGGGTAGGGTAAATAGCGACTTACTTGGGCTTGCTCAGCCAACAGAGAGAGCTTTATACTTAGAAAAATTTTGGAACTCCTTTGTCTACTGTTGTTCTGCTGGACATAGAACGTAATTCTACCCTCTGTCAGTTGTTCCTTCTTGGCCCATAGAGGCCCACAGTTGCAACCTTGAGCTCTATCACTACATCCTCACGGCCCATTCAGGCCCATGTTGCAACCTTTGCTTTGATGCCACTTTGTAACATCCCCGACCCTCCGACCGGCGAAGAGGACGCTACCAAACCATCAAACAAACGGGAAAACAGCCCCATGAACATGAACAGGGATAAATGCTGATATAAAAAGCTTAACATAATAAATACTAAGATGCATAAAACATACAAGGATACATCGTTACTCAACATTCAGTGGAAGCAAAAATATACATTCCAGCATTCAACATGTTCATCATAATTCCTAGAACAGTAGATATAACTGCAGAGATGAAATAGTCAAGAGTACTTATCTTTTGATGAAGAACTCACCCCGCAACCAGCTACGTCGCTGCAATGTTCCACTCAAACGTAGGCCAGCGTGCTCATCAATCTCTCGGCAACACTTCCACCCCCGAGCTGGGCATGATTCCTCAAGGAATAAGGGTCAATGCAGGCTTACACATAGCCAAGTTTTGCCAATCAGCCAAACCCACATAGTAGGGTTTTACCAGGTCATCCAGGAGCTAGGATAGGCTAAATTCCAAGCTGGTGGCCTTAACACCAGTCTTCTCACGCATACCCAGCCTCTAATCCCACTCACAAAAATCTGAAGACCAACCACTGCATACCGCAGCAAAACAACCCATTCACAGCTCTGTGAAGAAGGCAAAGACAACCGGGTGACAATCCCAAACAAAAGGTGAAACACAGTTCAGGTCCACAAGACAACACAGGGTTGTTCTTGGCCCTAGCATGGCCAAAACAACTCAACAGCAACCCAAAACCAGGGTACATCAACAGCCACAAGCTCACAATGGAAACTATGGAAACCTTACACAGTCCCAAAAGAGAGGAGAATCCAAACTCCCAGCGTGGATAGAGGAAAACTTAGCTAACGAGATGTAGCAATCAACAGCCAACCAACATCCACGAGCCCACAGCACACACAGTTCCCCAATGTAATGGCTGGAGAACTTACATAGGAAGAAAAGGGGAAAAGAACAAACTCTCAGCCTGTGCGCAAAGGAAAAGACACAGCCTAGGCAAAACATGGAAGAAAGAAACACACACGCAGTCCAAAATGGAAGAAGAAATCAGACTCTCAACGGCATCCAAAAATCAAGGGAAGAACGACAGCAACCCAAATCACAGGTTAAACCAACAGCAAGCCCGAATCGTGGATTAAAACCACTGCTATTTCACATACACAGCAAAAATCGTGCCCTTGAGGCCGCTCTTCCAGCTCGCTGCATGCACAAAACCAAAGGAGAATCCCTTGACCGGTACGTGAAGAAAAAATGAACTGACCTCCTCCTGCGCATCCCTTCATGAGAGTGAACTGACCCTGGGAAAGAGTGGCATCGTGTAGAGGATGGCGGTGGAGGTTTTTTCCAACGTGAGGTCAACTCGCTGGTGGAGTGTACGCGTGGGCAAGGACTGACAGTCCTGCCACACTCCACTCCCAGACATAACTGCCTCAACTACTCAACAAGACATTAAAGTGGTTGGATGAGACAAGGGAATATGGCAAATCAAACAGGGTGGTAACACATGGATTTTCCCCCCATATCCCAAGGTTTGGCATCCGCCCCCCCC